>JAMQGT020000546.1:0-44092 GCA_024447675.2 Pterophyllum scalare | reverse complement strand
CAGTCAGGGCCCGTAGTTGGCAGTGAATCAGTGGTCGGTGGTGTGAATTTATTTCCGGGCATTAGGCAGTGGATCAGATCGTCAATGTCTGTGCAGCTATCGACAGACACACAGATAATCTTTAGTTTCTGTAAGAGTGCATCTTTGTCAGAGAAGATAGAGGAAAAACTTTCTGAATTTCACTTTGCCGGGTCAATTTTATATTTGTCCTCTACTGAGTAATAACAGACTAACATAAACTGTAAATATATTTTAAAAAATTTGATTGAGTGGGCATTATCTTGCAGAATAAAAAATGATTATAGTAAAAAAAGAAAAAAATACACAGTGGCAACAGTTGTGAGTCACATTTTGGCATGAAAGTCTTTGTCATGTGTTTTTTTTTGTTTTGTTTTGCTAAACCTGTTTCACTGGTTAGGTAGAGATGTTTTTCTGCGACTGAAACTGGTCATGTGTTTTTCTGGGGTTTTTTTTTCATTTTGGTCAAATGAGTGCACATTTATATGTGGTGAAACAGCCTAACATTACTAGTAAAGAGAAACAATTGAATGCTGTGAGCATCACATTATACCACAAATGCTATAAATATGTGGCTGCAAATATTGCAGTAGAGCAAAGAAATGCGGTGGTTGCAATGCTTTACACAACCACAGTGGATATTAAATCAAAATGAATATGTGGTTGAAATGCAGACTTTCAGCTTTAATTCATGTTGTTCAACAAAAGTGTTTGCATTAACTGTTTAAGGTATTGCAGCCATTTTTATACACAGTCCCCATTTCCGGATGCTCACCAATAATTGGAAAAGCAGTTTCATGGCCATGTGAGACCTGTTTCCTCCCTCATGCACACCGCTAGGTATACTGCAAGACCAGGAAGGCCAGATTAGACTTTGCCAGAATGCTGGAAAGACAAAAGTATGGAGAAGGAGAGAAACTGCTCATGAGCAAACATGGCGGAGGCAATGGTATGCATGCCTTCCAGTAGAACCAGGTCACTACTGTTAGCAGGATGAATACTGAAGTGTATAGGGCTGTACTCTGCTCAGATTCAGCCTAATGCTGCAAAACCGATTGAACAGAGCTTTGCAGTGCAAATGGATCTAAAGCATTATTCTTATTCTGGGATATTCTTCAAAAGCCAATCACCTAATCTAAGACCCAACAGAGCATGCTTTTCCATAATTAGATACAAAACTCAATGCATAGAGACCCACAAACAAGCAACGGCTGAAGGCCCATTAAAGAGGATCTCAGGGGAGGAAACACAACATCTGGGGATGTTATTTTTAATCTTCAGTTTTTTTTTTTCTTTGTTTGTAATTGTGGTCCCTAAAGTTTTTGAAAACTACTGCTACTACTGCTCCATGCAACCAAGAAGTTCATTACAACTTAAATCTGTAGAGCTGTGCATCACAAACAAATATATTTAGTACATGTGCAGCTTTCTAGTGGTTTTCACATTAATAACACAAAGCAACCAGTAATGTCAGGGTGTAAATTACAGCTTGGTTCATTTTGACACTTTGTGATTTTCAGCATGTCAGTTCCTAAATGGTTCCCAGAGCAGCCGCTTTGCTTTTATAACTTGTGTTCCTGTTTTTCTTTTTTTGTTTCTTTCATCTCTCTCTTTGATTTTTTTGTTAATGTTGTTGTTGTTTTTAATTTTTCCATTTGATATGTCAGTGCTTGAATACACTGTAAAGAACATGTGCTAGTATAAAACATGTCTATTTATAGTGGAAGAGCTGATTTTAGTTTGAGGTGGTTGTTAATTACTGAATTTTTTTTTGTTTCTTTTTAAAATTGCATTATGCTTTTAAATCATGCAAATTGATCTGCATTGGAAACAGGTCAGTTATGTCCTTATGGCAGCTTCAGACTTTCACCGCAACAGACAAAAGGAGTATATTTAATTGTAAACGCTGGGGAATGTTTATAGATTGTGTTCAAGTGCTTGTAAAAGTTTTAAAAGATTTGAGGCGGTGTAGAAGCTAAACTTTCTTGAACATGCCAAGTCATGTTATTTGGTGCAGAGTTATGCAAATGCATCATTTATTCTGTTTATTCTGTATTTGTGTCAGCTGGCCTAGTTTTCGATTGGTCTTAGGAATGACAGTGGCTTAACGCTTGCAAGCTTTATGACCTACTGGCACAATGGCTGAAGAGTTACAAAGAAACTATTGTTCAGTTGACACTTTATTGAACAATTTTACTGTGTGTTCTAAGCTCTGGCTCTGTGAAAATAACTTTTTTTTTACTCCTTCCTGTATCTAATGTAAAGTTTTTGTCTATCTACCCGTTTCTTTTCATGCAAAATATAAAACAAAGAATATTCATGTCATAGCACGGAACATTCTTGCTAACTAGTTCAGCTGGTCTTTACAGGCACGCGGACCCGTTGTCGAGAATTCACCCACTGACGTAAAACAAAGCCACAAAAATGTCTTTGTCTGTTCCAAGGAGAGTGCATTAGTTTAATTAAACATCCAAATCACATATTCAAAATTCTCTTTACATTTGTAGGAGAAAACCTACAGAAGTTTGGAATATTTTAATATTTCTGCTTTTATACGACCTAAACTGGACATGGTTATGTACTTACTGAGAAATTATTTATATGGCTGTCAATAGATCCTGCACATTGGCTTGGAGACATTTTCAGTCCTCCAAAGAGCTCAGAGCATTATAGTCTATAGGATGTTGGTGTGTTTCCTCACATAAAGTGCAGGCCCCAGGTCTTTTCACAACATTTAGATGTGAGTGAGGTGTTTGACCCAGTCATTCTAAAACATTAAATTTACTCTTCCTCCGTCTTTGAAAGGAATGCTTTTGTTGTGAGGGTTGTTATTGTGCTGTGAGAGAGGCCTTTAGTTGGTTATGAATTATCCCTGGTTTCATTTCCGCTTGCCAGAATACACACCTTGTTCTTGAAGTTGTTTTTGTTAGTTGTCATATTAGTTTGTCACATGTCCTGCAGCATTTTTTTTTTGACATTGTTAGAGAATATGGCGCATTCACAACAATGTTGTACACTGTGCACATTCGCATTATATTTATACTTACAGTTTTGCTAAAGAACTTCTGAAACTGCATTTCGTTGCCTTTGTGCAATGACAATAAAGTTGAATCTGAATCTAAAACTTTTTCAGCTCATCAAACAAATTTTAATTAGCCAATGAACCCAAATAAATACAAAATGCCATTTTTAAATGATCATTTAATTACCTACCTGGCTCTATGCGAAAAAGCAATTGCCCCCTAAAAGCTAACAGCTGGTTGTGCCACCCTTGGAAGAAAGAACTGCAATCAACCATTTGCATTAATGGTCAATGAATCTTTCACATTGCTGTATAGGAATTTTGGCCCACTCTTCTTTGAAGAATTGTTTTGATTCAGCCATTTTGGAGGGCTTTTGAGCTTGAACGGTTTGTTAAAACTCATGCCAAAGGATCCTAGTCTGATTTGTATCCAGAGTTTTAATAGGCCACTCAAAAAACCTAGATTCTTTTCTTTTTTGGGAGCTACTCAGAGGTGGACTTCTTGGTGTGTTTGAAATCGCTGTCTTACATTGTCATGTGAGTTTGTGCTTCAGGTCCAGAACTGATGGTCAGACCTTCTCCTTCAAGATTTTCTGGTAAAGAGCAGAATTCATTTATAGCAAGTTGTTCTGAATCAGCAAAGCAGCCCCGGACCATCACACTGCCACCACCATGTTAGACTGTTCTTTGATGGTTCTTTTTATGAAATGCTGTTTTAGTTTTATGCCACATGTAACAGGGCTCAAACCTTCCAAAAAAAATTTTCCTCGTCAGTACACAGAATATTTTCCCAAAAGTCTTGGGGATCATCAACATGTTTTTAGATAAATGTGAGATGATCCAGTTTTTTTTTTGGTCAGCAGTGATTTTCTCCTTGGAACTTTCCCATGGATGCTACCGACGGTTTCCCACAAGGGACCAGATGGTCCTGGACCCAGGCCCACTGTGTGGTCATTGGTATGATGTTTGTTGTTGTCTTCTGTGTGTGTCTTGTGTGTGTCGTGCGTGTCATGTTTGTGTCATGTTTAGCTACGTTGTGGGTGTGGGGGGTACCGGCTGGGAGTGCAGTGGTGCTCTGGGGTGTGGTCACTTCAGGCCCTGGACCCGCCTTTCCTGCCCTGCGGTTGGGTGTAGGAAACAGGGATGCTCAATGAGCCAGTTGTTAGCTGGCTCTCTCCCCGGTCCTATGGATCCTGACCCATCCCCTCCTTCCACTCAATTAAACAACACATCACACACACATGTAGGGTCTTCTTTTGGGGGGAGCACTAGTACCGCAGTGAGTGGGACCATTATGGAATTATATTTAGGTCAAAAGTCACAAGGCTTGTGAATCCTTTGGGCTCCACACACACACACACACACACACACACACTCACTGGCCGTCATATTTTTTGGACAATAAACAAAATGAATGAATAACAGAAATAACAAACATTAACAAGCAGCATAGAGAGAACTTATAGAGCTCTTCTTGTAAAAGCAAATATGTTTGGTACAATATATTTGGATAATGATTCGGTTTGGAATTCCAGACTCATGTCAGTGACTTTGTTTCTCAGCTGTAGGTATGAGCCTACATCACGTTGTCAGACAGGTTCTATTAAATGATTACTTGATTCAACAGATCTGTCAGTAATTAGCCCTGGGTGTGAAATTGAACTCAGCTTTCCAAAATATGTGGTTTATCACAGTTAACTCATGATTCAAAGAGATTATATTACAATAAATGTAATGTACAATAATGTCTGCATGTATCACAGAGCCATGGCTCATTGGCTGAGAGTTCCTGTCTGTGTCCCACACATCTGAATGTAACCTCAAAGCATTCATAATTCTTAACTTGTCTGATGTTTAGATGCTCACCACAAACAGCTTTTGAGAAAATGTTGGGGAACTTGAGCAGTAGCTCCTAAAAATAAAGTGACCATTCTTTGTATTCATGGAGCAACCCTTCCTAACAACACTCCATATCTTCTCAATGGTTGTTAGGGTATTGCTATTGTTGTTGTTGTTGTTTTTTTAAGCATCCTTTAGTGTGTTTTCTTCCTTATAACCCATAGGCATCTTTCTTTGTTTTGGTTTTGCATGAACAACAACATGATTAACCAAATTCCACTGGCATTCCCAAACTCTATTACACAACTTTGTAAAACCATATTTTTAGGCAAATAGTAGCTTTGCAATAGGAAGGCATTCTAAACCCTCTGTTCGGAAGATGTTTCTAATAAATCCTTTGACTCCATGTTTAGTGGATGTCTTTTGTTAGACAGTGTAGTCCGTTCAATATATGTTGGGATGATTTTGTGATTTTTTTTTTCTTCAAAGGGCTTGATTTTGACAAAAAAATCCCAACTTTCATTAGTTGTTGCCAATATTGAAATCAAGAATATTTAACATTATTACTAACTGGCTTTTAGAATATCATATAGGGAAAATTTTGAATATGCACAAAAACCACTGTAAGGGAAAAAGCTACACTTGATCTACAAAACAATTGCATCCATGCAAAAAATGATTCACAATAACTGTTTTATAAAAATAAATAAAATAAAATAAAAAATTTGTTCATTTGCAAAAGCCCTTCTGTATTATGAGATGAATGAACAGTGTTGTGTGCTTTATTATCTCCATTCACTGCATGGCTCTATAGTCAGACTTAAAGCTAAGTTGTCTTGAAAATGCAGTCTTCATTTCTGTGTATGCCAAATTAGAAGGAGGCACTTGTTTCAATTTCAAACATTTTGAAGTCTATTTGAATAGGAGGTGAGAGTCTCTTTGTAGTATACTGACCACAGCCTCCTAACATTTTTGCACTCTTCACACTCAAATCATCACTTGATGAGTTGGGTCTGGTTTTTACAGCCTTACCATCTGGACATCAGACAACTGAAAGATTTAGACAGTTAGTTGGCTGATGCCCTATCTAGAGCTTAAAGTTCATTGTAGTATAGTTTCTGGTGTTCCACCTGCCATTCTCTTAAATATGTTTCATAGGTAAGTGTGTGGGGGGTGTGGGGGTGTTGGGTGTAAGTTCCATTCATTCCAAGAGGCCGGCTGTCATCAGGAACCGATTGTGGCCCAGCCGATTCTGTTTTGTTTTCTCTCTCTCCACGTGGTAAGCTGGATGGACTCAACTAAGCATGCACCTTAACACTGATCTTTTTCTGTTTCCACCTTTTGTAAATAAATTACTGAATGCATATCTTACTCATGTGAATTCCTTCTTCTGCTGCAAGCTAGAGCCACTTGTAACAATGCACACATGGAACTTGATGAGGCCAGCTCTCCTTTGCTATAGCCCCAAACAAGTTCTACCAGTAGCAGCAGATAAGATCTGTATGCTCGCTTGGGACGAATAAGTAACAATGTGTCCTTGTAGAACTGCTTCAACTCACATGTATAGTTAGGAATGTCTGGTGCTAAAGATTATCTTGAGGTCACTCCATGACGACAAGTGCTGCGCTTACGCTTAACTGATGAAAGCAGATGACACATATGTCCTTTTATTTAACTCTCAAGTAACCAAGATTTTCTGGTGACTAAAAGTACAGAGTGGGCTCATTTATGACTCCATTGTATTTGAAACACAACTATTTTTATTTTAATGGCTCAGCTTATATTGATCACACCTGTACAGTTTCCTGTGTTTATGACAGATATTATAAAAGCCATTTTATTATGGTTTTCAATTACTTTTATGCAAAACGGAGTTAACAAGAATGATCTTCAATTTTCAACATCAGTTTGGGCGAGAAGCTTAGTTTTAATCGGCAGAATTTTAAAGGCACTTCTTCCTAAATGTATTCACTGTCGTTCAAGAAGCGCCTGCTGCCAAGTAGAGATTAAACCACATTAAAAGAGTCCTAATCCCCCTCATCCTTCTTATTGGTTTGGTAGCTTCTATAAGAAATGTGAATATATAACCATTTATAACATACGTCAGACTCATGAAAGTTACTGTGCCTGGTGAAAAACAAACCTTTCCTCTCTCTTGCTTTCAGAAATTAAACATAAGTTATGGAGAACTGCATCTTCAGGCAGCTAGCTACTAGTGACTGTATATTAAACTGTTCTTGTAAGCATGTGTGTGACAGGCAAAAGCATTAAGCTCTGTTTGTGAGTGAGTGAATGTTTTAAGTATCTGCCTCAAGGCACTTACTTACTACTCTAGGTGTGTTAACTATGGTTCACTGTGACAATAGGTACCCTGTGTTATTTAGTCATTACCTGATTTTGTAATATTCATGAGAACTTGTCCGCTTACTTTTTTTACAGATAAAACCTCTGCTGACTGGACCTTCAGTTCCAGCTATAAAAAAAACTTAATATCAGGGCAAAAACCTGCAGCAGGGCTCCATCCAGCCAGCAGTCAGAGGCCTTCAGGGCACAGAGCAGCTCATGGATGGAGGTCATGAAATGAAGCAGAAACATGTGGAAGATGATACTCAGGTCATGGTGTGCTGCACTTGTTCTAGAACATATTGCTCAAATCCTCCAAAATAGCATCTTTAAATGGTTCACTTTCAACTCTTTAGGTGGAAAAACATGTTGTTCCATCTGTGACCCATTCTTCAGCTTGGAAAGAAAAAAAGGCGTGGCATGGAGGTCAGAGGGCCTCTGACCTCCAACAATACTGTGATTTCCTGACCACAGTAGCATTACCCCTGACACCTATGACCATGCTTGCTTTGCCTTTCCTTTTCTATCAGTTACTGAACGGTTGCATTATCCTCAACAAAGTAATTACATGTTAATGTGTTTTGCACAGGTGGTGGTGCAGGTCCCTCACTGATTTGATTTATTGAGCTCTTTACTTTTTTGTTTTCTATGTATTTGGCTGCTGTAACACAGCAGTTTGCCAACTTTTGGGATAAATAAAGTATTCCTTATATTTTGGACACCTTGTGGCATTAATCTTTGATAACACTCAGTGAGAGCTGTTCAGTGTTTTCCTTTTTGATGTCTTTTTCATAAAAACAATGGTGATTTGATCTCACATTCACAAGCACCACTTTAAATGTGGTGTCTAATTACAGGCTTTCAAGTGACAGTTTAATGTATATACTGTGTCCAATGAAAGGGTCACATTTAAATATGATATCACTAAATATCCAGATTTACAGATTGTGATTTTTTTAAATATGAAAATAAAAACCATGCATGGCCTTATGTAACACAATTCTGTGATTCACCGGTCAGAATAAGCCCTGAACCTGATGAAAATGTGCATTTCACAAATCTGACTGCAGAGACACATTTACACTCAAATGAAAGATGGTCCTACCTTTGTTGTATCTATGGCAAATTAACCATTCAACAACTATTAATGAATAATTGAGTTGACGGTTACTTTTACAGATCTGTTTTGAATCAGAATAAATGGTAATAAAGGCCCAAACAGGCCCTGAACATGACAGATCAGCAGTAATCAGGAGAACAAGGAGTCATCAACTTTTGAACTCAGTACCTGTGTGTATCTACAATAACTCATGCTTAGTCGCTCACATTACACAATTAGCTTAGACTGTGGCTCAGAAACATAAAGCATGCTTGGCAGGGAGGCCTCACACATCAGCATGCCCAATGCTAACCCTAATGCTAACATTGTGTCCACCTGGCAGTGGCCTCTAATTACAGCCACTGCAATCATTTTAGTAGTCTCAAAGGGTATATGCTGCATGGAAGTTTTAAGTAATATTAAAATCAGACTCATTACAGCAGGGCACACATGCACCTACAATAACTGAGCAGAATTTGAACTATTTCAGAGTTTTTCCCTTATTTATGAACTTAACCGCATTAGCAGAGATCAACAATCACAGCAGGTCAGTGTTCATTTTATGCAGTCTGAAAGTTCACACAGCAAGTACACATAAGAATCAGGCTTATTACAGCTGGGTACATTTGTACTCTGATAAAAATACAGTTTCTTTCAATTTTACTTATGTAACACCAAATCACAACAAACAGTCGCTTCAAGGTGCTTTATATTGTGAAGGTAAAGCTCCTACAATAGAAAACCTCGCCAACACTCTGAAGCTTGTATGCGTATACTTGAGACTGACAGCTGTTCAAATGTTGTACACTGTGTTTGATGCCCTAATGTGCGCCTTGTATCTCACCTGCTAAACTCTTAACCATAATGTGTCAGTGCAAAGCAGCTTGTGAATGATTCCGGATGTCTTTACAATTCTTGACAGTGGAGCCATCCTGCAGTACGTACATGCACACACATTTTTCAAAATATGATAAACGCTGGTGTCCTCCACGGCATGACTATGAATTGAGCTGTTTGGATTAACTGGTTAAGTTTGCCGGTCTTACAAGTTCTCATGCTGAGTACATTCATTGTACTGAGAGCTGTCAGTAGCTTTATTACAAGACAGCAAATTTACACAGTGCAGCTGGCGACACACCCTTCAAACGCACCTTATGACATTGACAGCATACCCTAAATGAACACGTAAATGTACATGCTCACTTGATGCACGTTTCCAAAAGCAGCTGAAGCTCTTTCGCAATTCTTGAATGTTCTGTGATGTTATCTCTAGGTTCTACTGATGACTTCGATTATTGCTGTCAGGCTAACTTGTTAACACGTGCTGGAAAGGACTGTGTGTAAAAAAGCTGAACAGCTTGGTAGAGGCATCCTTATCTTGCATCCTCCTTCACCAATTTCCCCCATCTCTAAAATGCAAATATGTACTGGTCACTTTCTAAAAAGAGCAGGCATTCTCATGGCAGGGTTTTCTTATATATATATATATATATATATATATAATTTTTACAATTGCACGGGTGTAAACCTCTTACACCACATTTCATCAGCTCAAATTAAATACAATTACATATGCCTCATATTACATATAGTAAATATAAGTAGAGGGAGTTTTTGAGGTGACTGATTTCACTGATTTTCTAAACAGTATAGAATTAACTGTGTTTAGCAACATTCAGTTGTTCTAAAAGGACTTGTTTCGTCCCAAAAGAAACAAGATTTAGAAGTGGATAGAGTCACAACTTAAAATAGACTTTCTAGTTTTTTCTTTTCCCAATCCTTTAAAATACTTTGTGTAGATATCTAATTATAGGTACAATTAAAAAAAAAGATATGCAAAGCTATCCTTTGTTTTAATTCAGTTTTCTTTTCCTGCTATTTGTTTTTTAATCCAAGCTCGCACTATGTTAGATTTATGTGTAAACACCTTCCCATTCAGAAGCATTTTGACGTGTTTCATCACATTTTCATTCTTACTTTAAGCTGTAAGCCTCATATAGATTAAAGGGGGAAAGACAGAGAAAAAACAAAAACAAAGCATCTCTGGGCCTTGGTGTGACACCCGCACAGGTTCAATGCATTTTGGTACAGATTACAACTAGAACAATGGAGCAATCCTGCAACATTATTTTGCAAATACAGTGCAGTGCAAAAGTCTTGAGCCACCCCTCATTTCTTTATTCCTTTCTTAATTTCCTAGCAAAATTTAAAGACATAAGGCTCAAGACTTTTGCAGAGTACTGTACAATGGAAGGTCACAATCACTGGCTATTGGTCATTGCATGTTAAATATTTGTCGTGCTTTGCTTCTTTGCTACAGTGCTGGATATTGCTTATCTTGTGTGTTGGCAAGCAAATAAGGGTCCTTGAAATAGGAGAATATGGATGTCACTATATGGCTGTTGGCTGGAAGTCTAATGACAGTTTTGTTGGTGCTGTTAAAATATCATTTGGTAAACATGTACATGAGGACAAGGGCATGGGGGTAGTTTATGCGAGTACTACGAAATTTGACCTGGTCAGGTCCACTGGCTGCAAGGCAGTCGTACGCATTGCATGCAATTTGCAACTTTTTCATATCATACCATCAAAACCATTCAGTGATCCCTCACGCATGGTAGCACTGTCATCGCGGAAAAGACCATTACTATCAGGAGGGAACTATTTTATCATAAGACAAAAGCTGATCACTCAAAACCTATTTGAAGGTGGAACAGCAACCAGCAAAAAGATGCCCAAGGCAAAACCAAGTTACATGATGCCTTCACTGTAGGGGTTCAAAGGTTCTTCTTTAATCAAATATGTCTTTACTTAATACAGATCAGGAATTCACATTAACAAGAGTTATTTACCCTAAACCCCTGAAAAGAAGGAAAACTGATATAGATTAGGAATTTATGAGAATATCGTTAGAACCACACAAGCATACTCAGTGTTTGTAATTCTTATTTTTGTGGCCTTTGAGTACATCAAAGTTTGAGGACAAGGGGCTCTCACCCCATCCGCTTCAAAACTGGCAAAAGCAGTGTGAGAATAAGTCACATTCATTCACCAATGTGGCAACATCTCTTAATTGTAATACATTTATTTAAAATTTCCATCAAAACAATGAAAATATATTTCTACACAAAATTACTTACAACTATTTATTGGCGCTTTGCAGTAACAATATTGACTGTAAAAACTACAAAGCCAGTGAAATTTCTGCATAAACTACACTTTTGGTATGAAAATAAGACAGTGAGGCCCTGGTTTGGTCTTCTAACCACTGCCCTTTATTCTTCAAGCTCAACAAGTTTCTTCAGATCAGATTTCAACCCTTCTTCATCTTCCTCCTCTTCGACCTCCACCTCTATCCCATCTATAGTTTTCTGCAGCTGTTCCTTGATGTTGTTCAGCTCCAGCAGGCCATCCTGCAGGTCCTTGCAAACTTCTCTGATCTTGACAGCAAAGGCTGTTTTTGCCCCCTTTTTCAGTTCCATGGAATCCTTTGCCAGGAAAAACATGTCAAGAGCCAGGAAGAGACCCGACATAACTCCGGTAGTGACGCTCATCACCTGGGCAGCTTTAGCAGCACCACCAGCAACACTGAGGACTTGAACAGTATTAATCAGATTCTCTGTGTTGATCACCAGAGCTTTGCCGGCTCGCCCACCTTCTCTCATTACATGTTTGACGTTCTGGTTTAAGTGATTCTTTGCGATGCTCTCCGTATACTTCTCGAAGTCCCACTGCTTGAGTGTCTCCATCCCTTCCTGTCAGGTATACACATTAGGATTAAACCTCATTGCTTTGTAAAACCCAGTGTTCTGCAGATAATAAGCATTTAATATTTCTAAAGTAGATGAGATGTATTTTTTCGTTCTTGAAGTCCAGCATATAAAGTGTTGGCACAGAACTGTAAAACTGAACTAATTTGGAGTTAAAGATTATTTGTTGTATTTGGAGATACTAAACGATTGTTGCAGTCACTTGGTTTAAATTTTTTAAAAAAATTTCTATGCACATCTATTGCCATGTTTCCATTAGTAACTACTCAGTGCGACTTGACTCGGCACGGTTTGTAGACATTTCCATTAGTACCTGGTACCAGGTACTTTTTTAGTACCCACTCAGCCAGAGTTCCAAGCGATCCGAGGCGATCCGAAAATGTGATGTGGAAGAACAGCATGCCACTGATTGGCCAGGGAGCGTTGTCACTAGTTGAGTCATTAGAGCGACTCCTTCACTAGAATCAACCCCGCCATTTTTAAAACCCGACAGCAAGAAAATGGGGGCACACAAAGCACAGGGAGGTTCGATTGAATGTCTAGACCAGGGATCCTCAAGTCCAGGCCTCGAGGGCCGGTGTCCTGCAACTTTTAGATGTGTCTCTGCTTCAACACACCTGAGTCAAATGCAGAAGTCATTAGCAGAACTCTGGAGAACTTGACTGCATACTGAGGAGGTAATTCAGCCATTTGATTCAGGTGTGTTGGATCAGGGACACATCTAAAACCTGCAGGCCAACGGCCCTCGAGGCCTGGACTTGAGGATCCCTGAGCTAGACCGACAGTTTGCAGCAGTAGTTTTGAAACAAGAACGCCATCTGAAACATGCACACAGCATACAGATTTTAAACCTATACTGCCAGGCAATCGCCACTGCCCCTACTAGCCATGAACAGCTGGTTAATACTGAGCACTGAGGCGGCTGATCAAAGGAACTTTGAATTACAGCAATTAGGTGACCGTTGCCGGAAGTACACGAACGGCGGAACTTTTGAAGTACACTGAATTGATTACAACATGTTCTGTGGTACAGGGTTGATACAAACAATGATAACCTTCATCCATTAAAACATTGTACGGGGACTTCTGCATGATGATGATAGTAAACTGGCATTAGCTATGTTAGCTTGCCTCGATCTCATCCATTGTTGTGTTGTGTTTTGAGACGCATACAAATTACGTCAAGAGACTACTGCCCGCGCAGCTATATCGACTCCACTCACATTGCTTAGCCAAACTGTCTCTAGTAGTCAGATAAAATGGCAAAATAAAAGATAATGATGCGTGAAAGGAGCTCAGGTATGTGACTGAACAATTATTTCCAAATGCTACAAAGATCTTGTGCAAGAGCCAAGCCTTCATACACTGCTAGATTGTTTCATGTGATGAGTGAATGTGGTGTGTTTTCGCTCTGGCACTGTTATGAGAACAAAGCAACAATCTGAAAGACTGCATTGCCATGTCTGACAAATATTTTGAGCAAAGAAATTATTTAATGTCACCATGTGTTAAGTAATGTAGTCATGTGTAGCCACCACATCTTACAGCTTTTACATACCCTTACTGAAAGGACCGACAAACCCACTCAGCGAATTTATCAGCCACTGCCAATTGTTTGATTGATGGTAGCTGGTTCAACATATTGCCCAACCCTATTCAGGACAGTGGTTGGTAAAATATATTGTGTGTTTTCTCCTTTTTATGTTCTAACCTGTAAAAATTCCAGGCACTCTTTGATGTCCTTGATGTCCTCCTGGTACTCTTGGATAATCTTCTCCACCTTTTTGCGATCCATCTTTGAATGAACGGTGTCTGTGATATTGGCTGAAGCAGACGTCACGCCACCAGCTGTAGCTATACCAATGCCTACAGCTGTGACAATTAGTGATGTTCCTGCTGTGAAGGGTGCCAGAATGAGGCCAGTGATGGTTGTGACAGACCCTGTGACACTGGCCACTCCACCGCTGATGCTGGCTGTGACCGTTTTCTTATGAAAATTGTCTGCTGCATCAGCTATGGTGAGGAGTTCAAGGATGCGCTGCTGAAGTAAGGCCCCGCGTTGGTTAAAAAAGCGAACAAAAAGGCGAGCAGCCATGAAGACACGATCAGCTGCTTGTTCCACCACTCTGAGACAAAGAAAGAGGGGAAGGGTTTTACAGGGAAAACAATAAGTGAACTTCAACCAGGAAGCATGTTTTTATGTTTAAAATTGTAGTTTGACATTGCAAAGTTTCATTTTGCAAAATCCTTTTCTGCAACCAATACAGGTAATAAATCAACCTTGTAGCAAGAAACAAGAAATATAGAAAAAACAAAATAGTAACTACTGTATTGTCAAATGAAACTAAGCCATGTACTGTAGCAGAGTTTAAAAAGTCTTCTCTTAAAGCAGACATCTCAGATGTGGCCCAAAGTCACACAGAAATAAGATCTTTGAGATCTTTCAAGTTGTGACCTGTACTGTGTTTCCAGACCAGCCGATAGTAGCTCTGGTGGACCTTTACTATGACTGGACTACTCATTATGGTTAGCTGAATATTTCATGGGACAAAGACATGGAGACTGCCTTTGAAAGAAAGAAAAGGGAAAGTACACTGAGCTGTTAGTTATGTGTTCACAAGCAGGGTGGTGCCAGTCCTGTATTCAGTGCCATTTGAGTACAGTGAACTCAAGAAACCAGTTTCAGACGATCTGAGCTTTGTGACATTGTGTGTTATCCTGTGGGAGGCAGCCAATAGAAGATGAGTCCACTGTGGTTATAAAAGGATGGACATGGTCAGCAACAATATGCAGATAGGCTGTGCCATTGAAATGATACTTAATTGGTATTAAGCGGTCAAAGTGTGCCAAGAAAGTATCCCTCATACCCTTATACCAGCCTGAACTGTTGCTACAGGGCAGGATGGATCTATACTTTTATGTTATCTACACCCAATCATGACTTTCATATCAGGCAATGGTTTTACAATATTAGACTGTCCAATTTTTGTGAGTCCATGCAAACTGTAGCCCATCTGCTTTAAGGTTCCTGTTGCCTTCCAATCAGATCGAAGCTGTCTGTGCCATTCTCTTCTGACTACTGCCATCAATAAGACACTTCTACCCAGAGAACTGCCGCTCACTGGATATTTTTTCATTTTTGGACCATCCTCTGTAAACCCTAGAGATGATTGTGTGGTAAAATCCCAGCAGTTTCTTAAATACTCAGACTAGCCTGTCTGACACTAACAATAAGGCCATGTTTAGAGTCACTTACATCACTTTTCTTCCCCATTCTGATCCTCAGTTTGAACTTTAATAGGTTGCCTTGCAGGTTGTCTACATGCCTAAATGCATTGAGTTGCTGCCATCTGATTAGCCAATTAAGTAATTACATTAATGAGTAGTTGAATGGGGTGTACCTAATAAGTGTATAATGGGTGCATAAATAAACTATGTCCAGTAAATTCTACTTACTCTTCAGTTTCATCGTTCTGGTTTGCCTCATTCCACTCATCCCATCCTGACAAAGAAATTACAAGTATTACAAGTACAACTTTCAACTGCAATAAAAAAGGTCAGCAGTAAATCAAGAATACCTTCGACTGTACTCCACCATGACAAAAGGCCTTCTTCATTCTGAAAATGAACAATATTTGAACTTATTGCTATGTGACTGCATGTACAGGGAATTGAAAATCTGTAGACATGCACTGCAAAAGATAAGATAAACGTACATCTAGAGGGTCCAGGGCCATTCCTTTACCAGGTATTGGCACTGTGGCCAATTGCAGTGTTTGAACTTCAACTACCTGGAAGAAGAGGGGACGTATTGTACAAAATGACTGGACAGAATTTGTGGAATTTGTAAAGAGCCTAAAATCTTGTCTAAGAACACTGAAAGTTTTCACTTTTCTGTGTTGCCATTTCAACAATGCTCATGAATCCACTTATGTTTAACGCGGTCTTATCAACAATCACAACTTCACCAAAGTGCCTACCACTAAGTCTTTACAAATACAAGAATTTAACTGTCTGACTTAAGCTGTTTTTTTTGTCTTTAAACACCCGTGCATTGCCATTTGCTTTTTAGTATAGCTTAACTCATGTGTTTCGGTTTACTGTCCAAAACTTGTAACAATGCTACATTGACCAGACCTGATAGACTTAATAAACATTATTTAAGTAAATTTCCACATCATCATATATCATGAGCAACAAAAATTAAACTCTCTAAACTGTATATTAACAGAGTAATTACTTTACATAAATTTCTGTTAGTGAAATGACAACTGTTAGATTGTGTTGGTATAATTATAATAATGTTGCAGCAATAGATTAATTCTTAACTTTTTGTTATATGAAAGGTGGAAACTGAATTACAAAATGAACATGATGTACTCAATAGGACTCAAACCAAGATCAACTTAACCAAAAGGTCTTTTTCCTATATACTAATAATACAGTTTTAGCTCATTTAAGTTCATCTTAAATTTTTTCCCCTATGACTATAGCATACATTAACTAGTCTTAGTGAAAAGAAGCTGTCCCAAATTGAAGGATACCTGCAGTACTTACAAGGTGTTTAAAGTTGAATACCTCAACCAGTCCTCAGACTGTTCTTTTCTGAATGCCTTTATGTAGTGGTTTGACTACATGATTGTGGAATTGGGCTGCAGAACACTGTGTGCCATTAGTCAGTAGGTCAAATATTTAGAAGGTCTCATATTCCTAACCATGCACTGAGTGCCTGCCACACATCACACACTTTCAGTGGATGTAAGCACATTTAAGTCACTGATTTCAAGTTACCAATTTGCATTCCATACAATGGTATGAGTTACCTTTATATTAACCTATTTAAGCCAAAAATTATTATGAGAAGAATTCTAACAGATTGATCAAAATGTAGTCCATTTAAGTACTAACTAAGAGATTACATTGGTAAATAAAGACCACATTCACAATGAAACATCAGTATGTATAACTTTATGACATAATGGTACTGTGCAAACTTAATTGCATGCTCACCTCCAAATTTCAATTACATTTAAATAAATCAATATCATCATTTGTTCATTTTAATTGCTTAATGTAAAGATGGCTTCTAAGTTAGAAAAGTGCTGTATACATTAACTATATTACTAACCTGGGGTGGGGCTTCAGTGTCAGAAGATGCATTTGCAGAGTCCTGTAGAGTCAAAAAAAACAAAAAAAACATGTTTTTTAAAAAGGTTTGAGAAAAAGAACCTGCAGGTAAAAATTCAGCACTATTGTGGAAATGTGGAAAAAATTGCTATGAAACATATTTCTCTTTAGAAAATATTGGTTGCACTTTTAAAGAAATCAATGCCATAGGGCAATGGAAAAATATAAAATTTCCAAATATAATAACTGTAATAATGTACCTTTGTTCCTGAACCAAACAAACCAGTAGGAAGAATCCTCTTCAGTCTGAAAGTCTTCAGGGAAGAAAATAAAAACATTTGAACTATTATTCTTGAATCTGTGCAGCCAACCACATGAAAACAGTCTCAACATAAAAAGGACCAGTTATCATTCACTACTGCATGTTAAATCAGTTAATTCTGAATTCAAACGGACCCAGAACTCTGCATTACATGACCTAGTTCTCTTCCTTGGGACCTCTATTGGCTCTGGGTTATGAGGCTTTATTAGTATATTCTCTGTTGATTTACATATAATAGACAATTTGTTCACGTCAATGGTGAGTCTTCTTCACACAGTAAGGTTGTGCACATATTAAACAAATATGTAGGACTACTTTCTTTATTTGTGCAATATTTCTTGCATTTGCACATTATTTCTAAGATTTGAAACATCCTGTCTCAGAGTGATGCTTAACAGCTAATTTATCCACTATTGTAATTCATTACTATCAGGTTGTGTCACGGCTGCTGCGGCAGGCACCGCAGAGAAGACCTCAATGCAGGACACAAAGGCAAGATCGATACTTGCACTTCACTTTATAGAACATGCTTAAAAGACAAGGTTGGCCTGGGGCCAACTACACAAAAACTCGAAAACTGGAGACTTGAAACTTGGGGGTCCCATGATACACTGCACGTCGCTCTCAGACTGCTGGGTTACTTGTGCCTCCCATTCTACTCTTAAGTATCTTAAGAGTAGAATGGGAGGCAGAGCCTTCAGCTTTCAGGCCCCTCTTCTGTTGAACAAGCTCCCAGCTTGGATTCAGGAGACAGACAGCCTCTCTATTTTTAAGCTTAGAACTTTCTTTTTTTGATTGAGCTTATAGTTAGGGCTGGATCAGGTGACCTTGAACCCTCCCTTAGTTACACTGCAATAGGCCTAGGCTGCTGAGGAGTTCCCATGACGCACTATTTATTTTCCACTCACTTCTTTTCACTATTTGTTCATACACCACTCTGCATTTAATCATTAGTTATTGTTAAACTGAAAACTGGAGTGTTTACTGAACCTTCTGACAAATTAAAAGAATAAATAAAATTCAATTTGCATCTATGAGTTTTCATTTGAATCATTTTTGCTACATCTGGCATTTTTTCAGGAAAAAACAAAACACACTAATGATGTAGACATCTCAAAAACTCACAAAAAAAACTAGCTTATCAGATACACTTGGCACCTCAGGGTTAGACACTGATAGATATCTTGATGAAAATTATCCACTGCGTGCGGGAAGAATGCTTAACTGGAAGAATTCTGATCACTTCTGTAAGCTGCTCACTGCCTCAAACAGGTCAGCTGCTTTGCATTTTTCTGGCTTGACAAAATGCTAACAGTAATCAGTAATGTTTCCTGAACAACAAGTTCTGGAAATAACCAAATACTTCATGTATGCAGTAGTTAAGACAAAACAATCATTACGAGAAATCTAATTTTATCAACAAAAACTACCTCTTTGTAAAAATGACATAATACAAAAAGAAACAATATAAAAACATTAAATATTGTAAATATTGAAAAATTACATTTGCTTTAACTCAACTACTATGCAAAATGTAATTAAGCTACAACTTAAATTTTATCTAATCACAACTTCCGAACATTGTATTTACGTATTAAAAAAATCCATTTGTACAGCAGTGAAATGAGAAATAATCAGTGGCTTGGAGAGCTGCGATCATTTTAAAGACAACTTTATGTGTTTAATGCCCTACGTGTCTCTCTATTGTGCTGTCATTCAAGCTTTCAGAGCTGGTAGGGTTGTCACCGTGAATATCTGCTTGACTTTCCTGTTCAAAGTTAAATAACTCAGCCAGTGGCACAAAAGGTGGAATGACGTTTTCAAAACCACAAGCTAACAAACCTAAAAAAAAGCCCTTAACATTATCTTTTAACCACCAAGTATTCAAGTACCATTTAAAGTGCCATGTCTTCCTGTTATATTTCTGCCTTAATGTATTTAGTATTTAAACACAGCAATCTTTAAACTTTAAACTGTCCCTTTCTGAATGTCTTCATGTAGTGATTTGACTACATGATTGTGCAATTAGGCTGCAGAGTACTCTCACTGCTTCAAATATTTAGAAGGCCTTATATTCTTAACCATGCACCGAGTGGCTGAATTGCTACATCTGACATTTTTGTGCTATTTATTGTTTAAAAAATTTTATTGGGTAATGTATTTAGGTTTATCTGGGGGAGGAGCTCTAAAGATGCAGAGTTCTCAAAAAACTCAAATATGATACACTTGGCATTACAGGGTTAGACAATGATAGATATCGATGACAAAAAATTATCCACTACTTACGGAAAGAATGCTAAACATTTAATGGTGTATAGTAGTCACAAGATCTTCAGAAAACTTTATCTCTGACCTTTACCTCTCGGTAAAGGTCAGAGCCTCACCGAAAGGTCACCGAGATTTGAACTTGTCTGAGATATTTAGCTCAGCTGTTTCAAAGCTGTCGTCATTGCCTTGGTGTCAGCGTCTGTTCCACAAAACCTTTAAAGTTGGCCAGAACTTGAGAGCTGTCTGCCCTGGAAAGTTCAAATTCACACCATAAACGCATCTACTAAAAACCTCAGCAAATTTGACCTGAAGGTTAAGGTCAGAGGTCAAGTGTTCTGAAAATTCTGACACTGTGAATGCAATAATCCATCAAACTTCACATACTTGTTCACTGACTTTACTGTAACGTAACTTTGACACCGATAGCACGTTGTCAAGCCAGAAAAAAGCACAGCTGAAGCAGAACTTACTAAAATGATAAGCATTCTTTCCGTAAGTAGTGGATAATTTTTCATTCTTCCTGTTAGCATTCTTCTCGTTAGCAGTGGATACTTTTTTGATCTTCCTGTTAGCATTCTTCCTGTAAACAGCGGATACTTTTCCGTCATGACGTCTAGCAGCGTCAAACGCTGTAATGCCAAATGTATCATATTTCAGTTTTTATGAGTTTATGTTTTTGCATCGATGGTGTGAATTTGAACATCATAAGTGAAATCAAGTGAGTTATTGCATTCGCAAGAGTTTCAGAAAACTTGGCCTCTGACCTTTAGCTTGAGGTCAAGGTCACCAAGATTCAAACTCATCCGAGATTCTTAGTGGAGGAATCTGCAGTGTGAATTTGAACATTCTAGGTCAGATTATTCTCGAGTTATGGCCAATGTTAAAGTTTACATTGTGGAACAGACACCAAGGCTATGACAATAGCTCGCCTTTTTCTTCGAAACAGTGGAGCTATAAATCCATTTGTACAGCAGTGAAATGAGAAATAATCAGTGGCTTGGAGGGTTGGGATCATTTTAAAGACAAGTTTATGCCCTACATGTCTCTCTATTGTGCTGTCATCCAAGCTTTCAGAGCTGGTAGGGTTGTCAATATCAGCCTGGTTGTCCTGATAATTGTTGGAAGAGAAACAGAGATTAGAACAACCAAAAAGAAAGCCATAGAACTAAGTACATTCTATTGCACTAGTAAACCCTTTAACAAAAGAAACGCTTGAGTAAATATCTGGATTCCCTTTACTACCATCTTAACCCTTTCCAGTGTCTTAACAGAGGAACCTGTCAAGCCTGTCTGACATTCATAATAATCTTCAATCTGTATCACAACAAAAGAGTGACAAAAATATTCAAATTCAGGGCATACTTCATAGTGAAATTTGACCCGTGGATCAGAGGAAAAAGCCTAAAACAGACGTCAGCATGATGCCTGTCTCTGTGACTTAAAGGGATTTGCTTTCTGCATCATCCCTTTGGACCTTACAGGGCTCTCAAAGAAAGAAAGAAAGAAAGAAAGAAAGAAAGAAAGAAAAGGACAATAGAGGGTTTAAGTGATTTAACCATGAATTAAACTGTAAGCTGTGTTTACAGCTTACAGTTTAATTGTTTTAACAGTGTATTAAACGTTCATGAAGTAGATCAAGAATAGAAGCAAGTTGGTCTGGAAAAAGTATTTGTCCTGAGGAGAGTGAATTCCTTTTGCTTTGGCAACATCTTGTGGTAGTGGAAAGCATAACACTGACAATGTCCTATATAGATAGTCTTTTAGAATAGTTTCTCTACTTCACTGACTACGTAAAATACTAAGTAAAATACTAAAAATGCTCCATGGTGTGATGACACAGAGCTACCTGCTTCTCCGGCAAGCTCTTATTGTCTTCTACATTTCCAGTGCTGGATGAGAGGTCACTGTGTAGAGGCTGGACATCCTGAAAGTATAAGATGCACAAAGGGGATTTCCTTAAAAGTGTCCAGAGGAGAAGACAGCAAGAGGAGTATTCTTTTTATATTCAACAATCATACTATCTGTTATAATTATTACAAATGACACCTTTGGCTCTGAGGATCCGAATGGTTGGACTTTCTGAATCATTCCAGGATTCTAAAGAAAAAAAAAAAAGGTACAAAAAATAAAACAAAGCCCAGTCCCAGTACATGCCACAAATTAGCACAGATTGATGCAGATTATGCAGAATTTATATATGCATATGCATTATACTTGTTTGTCGTGAAGCTCCTTTCCAGTCTCTTGTGGATGTGCACAATTATCCGGATGATCGCTCTTTGGCATCTAAGGTCAAAGGATATTGGTGGAAGAGTCAAGTTCAAAATCTTTATTTTTATTTTTTTAGGAACTTATTATCGCTTCGTAAGTATACAGACAACAACGTAGCCAGAAATGAAACACGAGTAGAAAAAAGGTATGCAGCAAATGTCTCCAAGTGAGTAACTAAAATGCAGACGCTGCTGCGGTATGTGCCCCAACGGTTAAGAGGGATTCTTAGTTTAGATTATTAATTTAGTTAAGTTTTAGTTTTACATAGGGACACGTATATTACACGAAACAAACAACACACAGTTACACAACTTTTGGGCAGCCCACAAGTATTTGTCCAAATAACCAATGGGAGATATCTTTACAAAGTAGAATCAAAGCTCAAACTGATAACAGCAACATATTTCCAGAACTTGCTGGGGACTCCTGTTATTTCACTACTTTTCTCTAACCCTTATTTTTTTTCCTTTTTTGTTTCCACATAAGAGTGTAATTGAATCGTACAGCTCCAGCTGACCACAAATGGTGACACTAGGCTTGTCCTCATTTTCTGATTGTCTGTGGGGTCTGGAGAATCCACAGGCTGTGGGAGGATTTCAGTCAGTCTTTCGGTACCTGATGTCAGTTTGCATCATTTTGTCTTTGCACAGACTTTGTACGTAAACTTTGCAACTGCTCTAAACACACCAACTGTCACTAACTCTACATTAAAATGGCATTAAAAGAACAAAAGAGCAGTGCGGCCTTATAAAGGATAATTCAGCAGACAAAACTGCTGAACTTGAGCGGCGGTGTCTGACAAAGACACAATGCTTTTCAGTGGTTTTCAAAATGATTCTGATCTTCAAAAGTATTTCAGATAAAGATTAGGTCTCTTGAAAGGCTGCATGCTGGAAATGGATATTAAATTTACATTTACATACCTGTGCAGAGGACTTGAAGGGGTTGACTTTCTGCATCATTGCTTTCAACATACCAGGGTTCTGGAACAATGTCAATCCAACTTTTTTATTTTCTTCAGACGATAAGAGTTAGACAATAACATGACTGTGAAACTACTGTGACATTTTGAACCCATTCTGACTTCATTCTGCTGTGAACACATGAATGGCTTTACAGCAGAATGATCTCCCATTTTAGGAAATACAGTTACACAAATGTGTACGGGCGTATAGCCTCACTTGCGATGCAAAGGTTAGTGCTTCTGATTTGAAAGTGCCTTTGATTGAGCGGAATTTTAATGAGAATATTTTTTTAACGTCTGATTTCTGACATTAACATTTTTTCCTACCTGAGTATGGCCTTCTTTTCCCTGCTCCAGAGACTGGCATCCAGACAATGGCTCTTTGGGTACCTGCGTGAGAAATCCAGCTGACTGTCACAATTACTGCAGTAACATGCAGACAATGCTGTGGTTACCTGTGAGGCAGACTTGAATGGGTTGACTTTCTGCATGACCCCTTTCAGCATACCAGAGTTCTGAAATATGAGTTTCGAAGTAGAAAAAAAAATCAGTCCTGTTCACTGACCTTGACTAAAGGAGTTCACGTCTAATATGCCAACCAAAGGCAGCAATCACCTTGATTCCACCTTGATTATTGAAAAAAGAAAAAGCTCCACTGAGGCTAAGCTTTCAAAACACAAACTGCTTCAACTAAGCTGCTGGTTCAGAATCTGACAGGTTTAAACTAAATTGATAAGAAAATTCATTCAAAATGAAATTTAAAAAAAAATCTGATTTTAGCTGAAATCATTTTTTAAGAGTGGGAGAAGCTTGCAGCAACTGATGTCACAAACTACACAAGTGACTTTGCATAAATGTACAATTTGTATAATTGTTGCCCATTGTACACTTACTTTTTCAATAGAAGACTATTACATGTTTTTGTGTAATTATTATCACACATGCTAATTTTCCCTGTGTTTGTGTTCAGGCAATACCATCTTATTCTGTCCCAAGAGAAGTGTTTCTGATCTCACCTGTGCAGAGTCTGCTGCATGGTCCGCTGATTCTGCGGAGGCAGCTTTACTGACCGTGGACGAGGCCTGCACAGAGAATTAGTTATGTAATTTTACATGAGGTTAAAAAGAAGCGTGTGCCAGGCTGTGTGTGTGCATTTTTACCTGAGAGGTGGACTTGAAGGGATTAACCTTCTGCATAACTCCCAGCACCCCCATCATCTGCCGTTTATGCAAAGCAACACATTTATTATGACAAAATGCATTATTCTGATCACATTGCTGATGAGCCATGGTTGGAATTTGCATGTGTGGATACCAAAAACACATATGTTACTATGTATACACAGACATGTGACTTATTCTCACCTTTGTCTTTGGGTTAAGTTCAATTGTGTCCTCAAGGGTGAACAATGTGACCACTGACTTGCATGCATGACTGTTTTTACGTGGAAGTTTGAAAACTCACCTTCGGGCCATCTCCAGGCTCCTGACTGTTCTGGCTGTGCCTGCTGGGATTGTCTAGCTCCTGATAATAAAGGGAAGAGACTGGGTGAATGGCAGAGAAACATGTAGCCTAAAAGAAAGAAGCCAAAATTACCCCACTATATCACACTTTCCATACCTCCTTAGTAGGTTTAGGTGGGACCACTGGAGAAGGGGCTGCTGAGCCCTTGTCTCGTTGTAATATACTCATTCTGAAAGACATTGTGTTCAGGAAGTGTTTTTTAGTGTGTTAAAGCAGTTGATACATGATAGACCTAAACAACATTTTTTTTACCTGCATATTCCCACGTTACAAACCCAACACCTGAACTAGAAAAGTTCATAAAAGAAAAAAAAGTAGTCGTGTTTGGCTGACACCTGAAAATGCTTCCAAAGTTGCTTTCTACATTAAAGATAATAATGAACGGAAAGCCAGTAAACATCATTTAAGTGTTAAAGAGTTTTACACGCAGCTTTTGCCGGTGATGCGCTCACACAACAGAGCCGCGTTGAGTGTCGGCTGGACATTTTGTTCTGAGGAATGCTTCCGACAACAACACGAACAGCTCAGTGAACATGTTCTCCTACCTCGGTGCGGAGCCGGGAAAACCAGCACGCGCGCGCTCGCGTGCCAAAGTTTAAAAAAAAAAAAAGCGGCCCTGGGTTTAATCCAACAGAAACGAGTTAGAAAAACAATAATAACAAAGGCGTCAAACTGGCTCAGCGAGGCGGCCCTTCACAAGCGCTCGGTTGCTGACTGTCACGCGGTGTTGTGTTTTCAGGACGGAGAACAACCGCTACGGGGCGTCAGCGGATCGCTGGTCCACACCCTGAACGCTGTGAGGAGTCAGAAGTGACAGGCTTTCATTAAACATACCTGTGGCACTGCCAGTTATCTGTTAGGGGTGTAGCTTTGTTTTCTTTTAACTTTTTTTTTTTTTTTGTCCCCGGGGTTTATTGTGAATGCACGCCAAGAAATTAAACGTCCATGGGCGCAGCGCGGAACTCTGGGAACTATGCGGAGAGAGACGCCGAGATTCAAGAGTGTCCAGCGGGCACAGCGGCAAATCAAAATGACCGCGGAGTGAGTGCCGCTTACTCCAATCGGAGAGGTTATCAGATGATGACAAAATTGTAAAAAAAATCTATTTTTAAAAAAAATCTGTAAAGACCACTTAAATATTTAAGTTAATTATTTTATCGCCGAGCGCGCTCTCGGTGCTGATGCTTACTCGATAGCTGCTCATTAAAGCACAAATGATTGAAACATTAAAGGTTCCTGTTCCACAGCCTAATAAGAGAGAGGTGGCTCACTGTCTTCAACACCGTGCTTAACCTGTTAGTTGCCCTCTGCTCACCTTTCTTTTTGAAAGACATTTCTCAACAACCGACTTCTCTTAGTTTGCTTTCTCTTTCTTCTTTTTGATGTTTTACCCACAAACATCACTACAAACTCATGTGCTACAAATGAAATTTCAGTCATTCAGCTGTTTATTTGGTACGTAAATAACATTTTGAGTCCTCTTTGCAGTGCGGGAACATACCTTGGGGCCAGTATTTGAGAATGGGACACATTTGCAAAGAATCTGAATATACAGGTTCGAAGTTAAAACAAATTGGTTTATTTCACTGCCTTTACAAATACATCTTATTCAGGTTAAAAACAATCCAGGAAGATTCACAGAGCAGGAGCTTTCTCTGGCAGCAAACTAAAGCCTTTCTGTATTCATAAACATATGAGCAGATGGGTTCAACATGGCAGTTAAAATAGAGACACAGATTACAAAAAAAAAAGCCTCGTCTATATGTACAGAGTGAAAGTTGAAAATAAAGTGGTGTCTGTATGAACCTATAATGGAATACACGTGCACAAAGGGCATCCAAAACCATGTAGATGGCGGCCAATTTAACAGGGGTGGGGTGGGGGTGGTGTAATTGCCAATAAAAAGTTGCATTAAAAAAAAAATTGCTGACATTTTGTTGGCAATAACACATCACGGGTAGAAATGAGCTCTCAACTGGGTCGCTTTACTTTATACACTTCAGGCTTGTTTGTAGCAGAACAATACAATGGCATCAAAAATAAATTAAGCTATTCTAATAAGTTAAACTACTATTTCAATTACCCTAACATTTCTTTGATTGTGAGTATTGAGGCACTGCCACATTTTCTCTGTAAAGCACAAGCATCTAAAATAACCCTTCAACTTTCTTACATAAGTATAAAGAAAAAAAAATTTGACAAGTAAAATACATTTCAAGGCTATACTACAAAAATACTTCCACTGCAATTTTTCAATCATGAAACTGCACTATATTGTAATTGTACGGGTCCAAGTATAGCTGAGTATTAAACTAAAATATACACCAATGATGTGTGCCAAAAATAAATTTGGATTCCCCTCAAACAGGAACCTTATACCCAAAGAACAGTCAATGTATGGCACAAAGATGGTGGTTTTCATGTTATTTTGACTAGTCCCTGTCCACTCCAGGAAATACAAGCATAATCTACAATCTCGGAAGTGGCCAGATTAAAAACAAAACACAACCAAAAACAAAAAAAAACAAAAAAAACTGGAGTTCCATCAAAAATGACCATTACAAGCTTCATGTGTGTTGTTTCTCTTGCAGTACAACTGCAATTTAATGGTCCAATCAAAGTCTAGAATCTGCAGTTTTTTAAGCAAACGTATATGGAATCAAACCAGTCTGAAACTGCATATTTAATGGCAGATGTGCACTGGATAAACAATTCACTCATTTAGCCAGGAGAGGGCGGTGGTAATCTTTCACAAATAAGCGTCACCATGCAGGAGTCTCTCAAATGCTTCCAGTGGCCTCCTGAAGCTCCTCTCGGATGGTGTTGAGCTCCATTATCGCATCATTGAGCACAGCTGCAAGTTCTTTAAGCTGAGACACCATCTCCTTCTTGCAGCCTTTCTTAAGCTCCCTGGTGTCCTTGGTGAAGTACTGGTCCATGCCTTCAAAAAGTGCTTGCACCGAGGCTACAGCTCCGTCAGTTATGTCCATTGCGCGCATCACGGGGGCATCGACTAAGCTTATTATCTGCACAGCCCTACGGATCTCCCAGTCCTCAGAGTAATGCTGGGTGCCAGACCTGAGAAAAGGATGGCCACGCAGTTTGTACAAGCCCTGATTGACAAAGTGGAGGATTTTCCCAATATCCAGCATATGAGTCTCATACTCTTGCAGCACTATCTCGACCTAAAGAAAAAGAGTCAGAACACACTGAAAAACAAACGGGAAACTCAAGCACGAGACAAGACATGCAATCAACTGTTTGTAGCTATGTCACACTAAACTCTCATCAAAAGTAAAATCTGAGGGTAAATATATTTGGGTGAGTTGCTGGTCTGAGATGCTCCCAGTCAACTATTAGCACTATACACTACAAAGCTCCAGCTTACCTTCTTCCGGTCATGCATGTTGTTAACATTATCCGATATGGCTGCAGAGGCCGAAGCTATTCCTCCAGCTGTCGCCACACCCACACCCACAGCTGTAATTACCAGAGAAGCACCAAAGGTGAAGGGCGCCAGAGCTAAGCCGGCAATGGCCGTCACACCGCCCACAGCTGTGGTGGTGCCGCCGGTGATGCCAGCAATCTTGGCTTTCTGGTGGAACTCGTTAATGTCATCAGCAATGGTATAGAGCACCATGATGTACTCCCAGAGGACTTCAGCTCGCTCTGTGAAGACCTTGTTGAAGACACGCAGGCCTCGATGAACCTTGTCTGCCAAAACGGTGAATGACCTGGCAAATAATTAGGAGCCAAAGCAGCATGTTAGAAACAGCAACTTAAAATCTGATTCGTGAGGAAATTATTTAAAGGGATCCAACAGCCAATAATTTTCTTCTACTACAAAGACAATTTTGGCAAACTGTTTCAGTACAACTGAAAAATGCTACTCAAAAAAAGTATTGATTTTACTGTTTGTTTTTAAAAGACCCAATATAATATTTTTGAACACTAATAAAAGTCCCATATGTAATAAATCTGGTTTACTTCATTTAATTTATTCTGCCACCTCTGAATGATGTACAGTATGAGCAACCTTCTACAGTACTGTGCAAAAGTCATAAGCCACCCCATTTCTTTACATACTGCTTCTGGGTGGTCAGACTATCTTGTAGATTTTTTTTCTTTTTGGTAAAGAAGTCTTATGCAACAGTTCTCCGGGTTTTCTGGAGGTTTTTCTTTGGGCATTGGCTGCCTTTTCATTCATTTTCAGTCCAGTTCTTGTTCCTGATCATATTCAGAGGAATTGTGTTGGTTTATTAATCCACTTAACACTGACTCATGAATCGTTCAAGCATAAAAAGGGCACCTAACTCAAGAGATGAAGCAGCCTTGTGTGTACACGTACAGACAACTAATTTTTAATCACGTCTTTAGGCACTTTGTTAACAGTAGCCTATTGAAAAAAAGACAAAAAGATTTGTTCAAATTTCTTGAGTTGAATCTATGCAAAAGCCCAAAGACAACAGCCTCACAGGCATAAAATAGTGATTTTGCACCAACAAAGAGGCAGTAGCTCAAAATTTGGCATCTCTCATCGTGGTGTGTAACATGTCCTTTAAGGAGAGAAAAAAAAAAAGTAGCAGGAATAAAAACTATTTACAGCACCACTTATTTCCCCATTTATTTTCCAAGCAAAACTTAAAGAATTTTTTTTTTGCACAATATTGCATTTTATCAACTATACTTATCAGTTAATAGATCACCACTTATTTTAGCTCAACATTAAGATAATTTGCAGTTTTCTGCCAGACGTTAACACACACATACCTCGACTCATCCACTGTCATGACCATGTCCTCATCGTCTGATGGCACCTCGTCCCATCCTGTGACACAAATCAAGCAACAGGTTTTATTTTATTCTAGAAGATACAAAGTGTTTATATCTAAAGTTCAGCTTCTTTTCTCTGAAGTCTGATTGCGACTCACGCTCCACTGTGTTCCACCACTCCATCAAACTGTCAGTGTCCTGTGAAAATGACCAAAAAAAACAGGATAATTTACTTGAAATAAAAAAAAAAAAATTGGTTAAATGTTGTTAAAAAAGACAGTGGTTAAATGGAGAATCTGTGCACATTCAGTGTTCAAAGAAACTAACCCCATCCTCGTCTTCCTCCTCATTGTCTGTCAAAGTCTGCTCATCTATCTGAGCAGCCCGCCACTCCGCCTAAATTGGGAAGCAGGGGTGGATGTGGTCAAAAACAAACCAGTAAATGTGTCAGTGAGTCATTGCAACACACACACACACACACTACTCATGTTGGGTTTACTTTTTACTCAATGAATAAAATGACAAATGCTTAAAAGTAAACGCCAGGAAATGAATAAGTAGTGGCTGAAGCAAATAATAGACAGTTAAATAAATACATTAGACAGAGCAGACAAATAGATGGTGCCAGACTAACTTCACAGCCTTTGGTAGAAATGTGTATATTATTTATGGCTTTCCCAGTCTCAGAGAAAAATACGTTTCTCTTATCCTTGAGGGTTTTGCCACAGTATGTACAATTAAGATGTACAGGAGAGTGAGTAAATGTCACCATGTCCTGTTACTAAGCTGGGTAAAACTGCCGTGTAATGATTAGGGAAACGTCAGAGCAGGAAGTGCTTCTTTTACAGGGTTTTTAAATTGCCGATGGAAGAAATCTGAGCCATGAGATCCAGCCACTGGACGGACCAATGATGAAGGCCAAACCGAGGCCACAAAGTGTTACGTTTAGCCTAGAATCTTTGCTCTTTTGGGGTAGGGAGTCACAGCCAGTTGCTGGGATGGCCTGTGACTTCCTGAACCAAGATTGCCCGTGTACATGTAATTCTTCTGATTCTTTATTGTATTAAATGTTTAATTTTAAACTGATTTAAATGTCTTCCTTCACAAATTAAAAACCAACCCGACGTATCACTCATTAAAACCCAACATTAGTTAAGGTCTTAACTTGCACAAATCATGTTGCAGTAGATGTGTCAAAGCACTACACAGCTAAACCTGTCTGGTCACATGACTAAGGAATGCAGTCCAGGGAGAAACAGAGAGAACAAAGACAACATTTCATTGCTGAAATCAGCTGTCAAATGAATAACTAAAAAGTTCATCTTATATACAATGGAAAGTCATGACACCAGTTGAAATCTATAAGTAACTGGAAAGCAATACTTCCACTTGGTGCACATTAATATCAGCTGGTTTAGTCTCAACTGATGGCCTATTAAGAAAAAAAAAAGTGCCACACAAGAAACATCTCATGATGGGTAAAACCAGTGAGTTCTCACAAGACCTGTGCAACCTTATTGCAAAACATACTGATGGCACTGATTACAGAAGAATGTCTAAACTGCTGAAGGTTCCAGTGAGCACAGTCTGCACGCTCACCATGCGGGACTCCACTGCTAAAGAAAAAGCGTGCTGAAGCGCATTTAAAGTTTGCTGAACAACATTTAGACAAGTCTGTGAAATACTGGGAGGATATCATAATACACACCACGTTTAGAGGGAAAAAGGCACTGCATACAGTATCACCCCAAAAACTCCATACCAACAGTGAAGTTTTTTTTACAGGTGGGAACATCATGGTGTGGGGCTGTTTTTCAGCATACAGCACTGGTGCGCTTCACATAATTGAAGGAAGGAAGGATGAATGGAAAACTGCACAGAGACATTCTTGATAAAAAAATAAATCTGCCGCCATCTACCAGGATGATGAAGCTCAAAAAAGGGTGGACATTTCAGCAAGACAATGATCTCAAACACACAGCCAAGGAAACTGTTGGTTTCAGAGAAAGAAAACGAAGCTGCTAGAATGGCCCAGCCAATCACCTGACCCGAATCTAACTGAAAATCTATGGAAGGAACTAATGCTCAGAGTTCATAGGAGGAGCCCACGAATCCTTTAGATTTGAAGAGTGTTTGTGTGGAAGAATGGGCCAAAATCCCACCTCAACAATTTATGGATATTATGGTTTGATTGCTTTGCATGTGTGGATTGGATGGATTGATATGGACATCTGGTGTGAATTTGATGTCAATAGCACCTTTAGAAATATATTTACGTATAAATTTGATGTGGCAGCTTGCTTAATCTGGTTCTGGTCTTTGGTTCAGTCAGAGTAACACTCTTGATTTATTAAATAAAGTGTACTGTGGAGCTGTTAGGGTAAAAATATCAAAATAGGTAACAAAGCTGTACCCAAGTCTAACATTTACCACATGGTTTACCACACTAGCATTATTTCACATTATTTAAAGGTGAGATAAGGACAAACCATTCAGTGGTAGCCTAGTGTCATGCCAACAGTTTGCTTAGCAAGTCAAAGTATTTTAACATATTTAGTGTTCTCCATGTTAAAAGCTGTGAACTCACCCTGGCAGCCTCTGACAGGTAGTCACTAGATGTAGCTCCTGGTGGATCTTCCTCTGGATACACAGCTTTGCTCTGAAAAGACGGACAAAAGTAAAGATGTGGCAGGAAGAAGTAAAATCTCTCCTTGCAATCAGAGATGAGTTGAACATAGACTCACCTTACGCTTGGCTTTTTTAAGGAGTTTAAGCTTTGATGGCTTTTTCTATTGGGGGTAAAAAAAAACAACAAAAAAAACCCCCAATTGTAAGTCATCTTAAACTATGCAACAGTAAAGCAGTAAAAGTGAATCGAAGTGAAATGAGTACCTCTTTGCAGAACTCCAATTCATCTTGTTCATCTACATCATGTTTCTCTCCGGGACTCATGAAATCTTCGTTTGCCATTTCATCCTCAGCGAACTCGTCCTGCAGAAATATGAAAATCAAAACCCAAAGCTCAGCAAGTGAATAACACAACAGCATGTTATGCAAATGTCTGTGCAATAAACATACTCTTGATGCCTGCTGAGGTGTGTGGTAGCTGAATCGAATCGGTTCGCCCTGGCCATTGGCCATCTTAGGCTTGCGTGGTTTTAATTTTTTCTAACAGAGGAAAACAAAATTCAGGAGTCACAGTGACGACACAACGGTGCATTTAACCTTAAAGTTACTTTATGCCCAAAATCAATAACAACATTTTTCATAGTAGTTACTGTTACAAAATAATACTTTGAGGGATATTAACAAATATAGAAATATGAAATACCACTTTGCAGTCATCCACCCCGTTTAGTTTATCGCTGTCTAGCGCCTCTGCACAGCAGCTGCTCTTCTTTTGCTCTGGATCGTGCTCATCCAGCTCATCCTGATTAAGAAAATGAAAGTTTATGAAAATCCTAAATTAAGGAAATGCTCTTTCATTACTCACTGCCCTGGAACTAGACATTGCTATATAGAGCAAATATAAATTTTAAGTGGAAATAAAATCCTTTTCTGACACAAGACCAGGACCTGAAGCAACAGACGTTTTCAGGCAAAGCTTCCCGGGACAAAGAGCTGCCCCTAGTGACGATACGGTTACATTTTCTAAGAAGTCACCTTTTAAGGTTGTGACTAAATCCTGGTAAAGACAAGTTTCACAAATCATACAAATAGCTACTAAAGATGAAAAACTTGGAAATTGAAAGAAGGACTTATTAGGGTTAAGCTGAGGAGAAATTTGGAAAAGTGCGTAGTTATCTGAGTGCACCAGAACAGCACTGTGGCCCCACCAACCCCTATAGAGGAATAATTAAAAAAAAAAAAAGTAACCTTTTTAAACTTAAGATTCGATGCTCTCTGAAATGCAAGAGAGCCACTAAAAACAAACTGGATGAACAAGTCTGACCTGTTGATATTAAAGCTGGGTTCACTGGCAACATCATCACATAATATAGTAATTCAAGTTTTTTGGCTATCAACAAGAGGTTACCGTCATGAAACAATGATACTATGTCTTTACGGTGTTATAGCTGCATAAATGCTGCAAAAAAGGTTATCTTAGCCCCTTATTATGTGGCTGCTCAGCTACATTCCATCTTAATATCTGATGCAGTTAAACTGACGTACTCCTACCTTTGAGCCTTTCCGAGGTGTATTACCGTAAACTCCCTTTGATTCATTATTTGCCTGAAGAGAAAGTATTTCAACAATAATTTTGTAATGTGCAAAGCTGCAAAGCAGTGAAATGTGAAATATAAGTACTTTGTCAGTGTGATACCTTAGCTGAAGTGATGACAAATCCTCTGCGTGGCACAAACTTGAGTTTGAATGTCTTTTTTTTCTTATGGAGAAAAAAAAGACAACATTCTTCAATTGAAATGCATGGCAGGCACAGACTTACTTAACATTAGCATAAAAAAGGGGGGGAAATCTCAGCGTATGAACCTCTCTTTGAATAGTTTCCCCTCCTTCTTCATCTTCACAACTGCTTTGATCCGGAGTGCTCTATAAAACACATATCCATTATAAGGCAAATATCAGCCAGCAATAACATGGCAGTAGTTCAGTACATTTAGGCATCTAGACATGGTCAAGATGACAGCTGAAGTTCAAACCAAGCATCAGAATGAGGAAGAAAGGTGATTTAAATGAGTTTGAACATGACACGGTTGGTGGTGACTGACAGGCTAGTCTAAGTTTTTTCAGAAACTGCTGATCTACTGGGATTTCCCCGCACAACCATCTCTAGGATTTACAGAAAATGATCTGAAAAAGAAAATTTCCATTAAGTGGTGGTTCTCTTGGTGAAAAATCCTTGCTAATGTCAGGAGAATGGCCAAACTACTTAGAGCTGAGTAGAGGGTAATAGCTACTTGTTGCAGCCAAGGCATGCCTTGAAGCAGATGGGCTACAGTAGCAGAGGACCACACCAGGTGCCACACCTGTCATCAGCTAAGAACAGGAAATTGAGGCTCACTAAAACTGAACAATAGAAGATTGGAAATTTCAATTTCAGCTGCAACGTTCAGATGGCAGGGTTAGAATTCAAACTGGTTTCTTGAACATGACGATGAGTCCACTGTACTCAGATGGCCTCCACAGGCGCCAGATCTCAAACCAAAAGAGCATCTTTGGGATGTGGTGAAACAGGAGATTTGCATCATGGACGAGCTGCTGACCATGTCGTGCTATCATGTCAATATGGAGCTGAGTCTACGAATCTAGTCCAATCCAGTACTAGTAAGGTGTACCTACTGAAGTGACTGATAAGTGTTTCTTACAACCCTTACCTGTGGTCACAAGGTGAGGGTCATGACCAAGAATATGATCGCAGATTTAAGCAGCAGCAAAGACCTTCCTCTGTATGGGGTCTGGGTGCATTCTTTGAACTAGGGTGAACTCGAAAACTCTACTGCTCCTTTAGCAATGAAAGGAGCCAATCAAAGAGGTGTAAGCATCTGAACAGGATTCCCTTGTGGATGTTTTATGACGTTTCCAGGCTGATGGGTGGATCTCATACTTTCTCTTCATTAGACAACTTACAATCCATGTTTTTGATCAGCTGATCTAATCATATTCTTCAGATTGATTGGCATGCTTTTCAGACACACTGGTACACATGAAATAAGGTTTTGGGGAAATGTATGTATCCAGCTATCTTGAGCCCTCCTGCATAACCACACATTCACACAACATACCTTAAACTCGACAGGTGAATGTCTATCCAGGTTCTTTCCCTCTAGCACTGACTGATTAGTGGATGCTCTTCTAAGCAGCTTATTAACTTTAGTCTTCGAAGGTTTCTTCTGGTAACAAAAAAATAGCATTTTTGAACAAGATATGAATTCTGCCCACACAGGCTAAAAGTAGAGGGGTGAAAATAAAAAAAATAAATAAACAAAAGACAAGATACTTTGCAGTCCATCCAAGTCTGCTCATCATCAATCTCTCCTGCAGACATGTGCACATCTGAAAAATGGTCCTGAAAAACAGAAACACACTTTTAAACTGAGCACTGGTGTGTTCGTAAGTAATCTAATGATGATTTTTTTTTTTTCCTTTCACGTCAGAGAACTTTCCCAATATTAATCGTCGACTTAATGTGACACCAGTGATACCTTTGACGATTTACTTGGGAGGGGCAGCGTGCTACTCTTACTCTCCTTCATATCATCAGGAAACTTGCTCTAAAAAGTAGGAAACATTGCCATTAAAATGACAGACACACAAAGAGAAGCAGGGAGATGAGTTCAGGCAACTTACCTTTGACCCTCTCATGGACAATAGGGACCGTCTTAATTTTTTGTCCTTTCGCTGTAAGAAATACTGGAGGTGAAGCTACATGCAAGACAACATAGTGATGCAAAACACCCTAGAATGTGTAACAGTGAATAAGATCATACCTTGCTGTGACTTCTGTCTTGTTCTTCACTACTTCCTCCATCAGACTCAGCCTGCACCTAAAGAAAACATTTTGATTTTTTTTAGTTTCTTTTCTGTTTTAAAAAAAAAGACCAAAGCTAGTTAAATAATGAACTGGCTCTGACCTTCATCGACTCCCTCCGTAGTCTAAATTTTCCAGACTAGGAAGAAAAGAAAAGAAAAAAAAAACCATTAGTAGCCTAAATGTCAGATAATTTTGCACAGAGATCATCATCAACATCTAAACTAAATGTTAAAAAATGTGTTCTTACTGGTTTGAAATCGGGGTCCAGCTGAGGACTGTCATCGGGCCAGTCTTCCACACACCTTTCCTGTTTTACGATGTTAATGAAAGACATCTTTATACCACCAGTTGTACACCCTTTCATAATAATCCATGTTACAATATGTATATTTGAGCAATTACAGAAACTAAACTCAAACAAAGGCCATCTAAATTACTGAGTACATTCATGCCCCCAAGTTGGATTTGTTTCCATTTCTGATGATCTCTCTCCAGCATCAAGTCAATATACAGCATCAGTTCAGTGTACAAAACGTCATTATATAATAGACAATGTGATGGGAACCTTAATACTCATAATCGGAAGAATTTAGCTTTAATGTTTTGGGGGAACCTGCAATGCAGGTTTTAAGCTAGCTGGAAATTATCCCATGATACAACTGTCCTAATGTTGTTCATTCCATCTGACGTTTACATGGGATCTAATAAACAATGAAGCCTGTGTCTTTCTGTCATTTCAGATTTGATTACTGAAACATACCTGCCCAGTCAGCAGGATGTCCTCAAAGACAACATAGTTCTCAGATTCCACTGGTTTCATTTCCTGTGCAAAAAAGGTAAAGATTTATAAAAAATATTTCTTATTCACAGTAACATTAAACAAAAGCTGTTTAAAAGCTCTTATTAGATTCACAGCTATATGAACACGGTAAACGTGCAAGCTAATTAGTGAAGCCAGTTTTAAATATAAGCCATATGCATACCAGGGGGGTTTGTTTATGGCGAGTAACTGGTTTTAGGTGTTTGAAGGATGGTTTGGGAAAGAGCTTTGGTACACTTGGTTCAGGCTCATTCTAAACGTAGCAGCAAGGAGACAAAGAAGGCAGTTAAAAAGCACAGTAAATGCAGTGTATTTATGAGTTCAACAAGCAGAAAACTAGGTTTTTAGCTTACAGGGGACTCCAACTGTGGTGGCTTTTCTGGCCGAGGTGGCTTTTCTGACCGCCGATGTCGAATTCGAGGAAGCGGCTTCGGGCGACGTTTAAATACCTGCAAATTTGATTATAAAAGAAGGTATCGGGAGTGGGTCATATAAGTCGGAGTTAAATTTTGCTGCTGATGTGTCCTACAACGATAAAGGGCACTGCAGACTCGAATGTGCAGATACTGAATGGATGTTCATTACATACACCGTTCATTTCAACTGGAGACTGGCTGGGTGAGGCAGACAGATCCCTGGCCTGAATGATGGGTGTCGGCTGAAGAATATCGTGTTTGGTTCCCTGAGGAGTCGTCAAGGTAATCTCTTGTGGCTTTTGGAAAGGCTTTGGTGGAACTGGTGGTGGAGTTTTTGAGTTTTTTAATACGTGTGGAGATGTTGGCCCATCCAATTTCATCTCTGAAGGACTCTTAATTGAAGAGTATGAGGAGTTTGAGTCAATATTGCTGGAGATCATCTCAACTTTATCCTTGCTCTTTGAGGGAAGTGGCTGAAAGATGTCTGGGGTCCCACTTGAAACATCCTGGAAAGCACCAAATTTCTCAGAGGGAGTGGAACCAAAAGGGTCATCCAAACTGAAAACATCTTGGAATAAATCCTTTTCAATTGGGCTTGGGAAAGGATTGACTGTACTCATGGATGAAGACGAAAATATGTCCAAACTTTCTGTAAAAGACAAGCGAAAAGGGTCCTTCTCTTTAGCTCGGGTATCTTGTTTGTTTTCCTTTGTTGGATCTGCACGAAACAAATCTGTTTCTTTGGTTGGGGCAACGGAAAATGGATTTGCCACCACAGGTTTTGGAAACTGAAACAGATCGTCTTCCTTGTTTGAGGGAGATGCGAATGGGTCAACAAAAGTAGTGGCAAATTTATCAAAAGGCTCCACCTCCTTAACCCATGCAGCCTGGAGTAAACCATCTTCTTTAGTAGCCTGGAAAAGATCGCCCTCTTTGCCTTTAAAGAGGTCAGAGCTTTTTGACTGCAAACTTGAGAGGCCCTCTGTCTGAGCTGAACGTGCTTTAAATAAGTCTGGAGAGTTCAGGGTCACATCATGAAAATTATCATTAGCAGCTGTGTTATGGCTTAATGTTAATCTATGGAAGTGGTCTTGCTCATTGCTGTGGCCCTGGCTGTGGAACAGGCTGTTCATGGGCTCAGAAAACACGCCTCCATTTTCCACAGTCTTAGTGTCAGAGGGAACATCCAGAGGGGGGCTCTGAAATTCAGGTCGAGAGACAAAGATGGAATCTACGTCGGCTTTCTCTGAAGTTCTCCTCCCTTTGTCCTCTGTTACGTCACCTTTGCCTTCCTGATGGCAGAGCACAGGGTTATTCTTTAAAAACACTTCTTAAAGTGATGCTGTGGTAAAGCCAGAAATCAGTGGAATATACACACCAGGTAAAGTGCATACAAAGGGTTCACTCTGGCTAAACTCCCATTGACTCCATTCTGCTAAGAGGAAAAAGAAAACAAAAAAAACACAGACAAAAGAGGAAGTGGTTTTAGCTGTGTCATGCAAGCATCCAAAGACATACCTGAAGACTTAACTGATACTGTTCCTGCACTCCACAGCAGGGCACACATTTAAGACAACATGAGAAAATCTGAATCTAAAACCCAACCCTGCAGATGGAAATATGACAGCATTTATGTCAATTTGGTTACTTCAGTGTAGCCCATCATTAGTTATTTTTTAGCAATATTTAAATGGCCTTTACAAATGGCACACCAGACATACCAAAATAAGGCATCTGATCTGCTGGATGGCATCTGTAAGATGTGAGCCCGAGATGTGAGAACGACTAAAAGATAAACACTCAGAGCACGCACCGTTCTCAGCTTAAAAATCGCTACAACATGCTGACAGTGCACTTTAATAATAGAAAAGTCCAGTCAGACAAGATCCAATGATAACAGTGTGATTAGGGAAAGGGCGTGACCCAGAAAGGAGGACGATGACTAGCCTTTGCTGTTAATGTTTTCTGAGGGTGAGAAGATGCATTTATGAAAACACGAACAGACGTTTGTACACAATCTCAATAACGCACGCACAAAAACTGCTGGTCCTTCTCACCTGTGGTGCACGGCTGCCCATCGCATCTGTAGCAGCAGGTGTCCACTCACCACCCTGTGGGGTTAAAAATCACTGACACTGAAAACAGATTTCTGGAGTGAAGCACGGCGAGGTCATGTCAACACGTCGCATGTTGCTTATCAGAAATGCAAATCAGTGAATTCCTTTTGAACCAAACAACAAGAAGCTCTCCCACACTTTCTGCCGAACAAAGTTATAGTTTTGCTCTGCATTTAAACCATAACTCAGAGCATCTTTAAAAAAGGAAATACTTGTTTGCATTCAGGGGAAGCGTTGCTTTTCAAATATATTGCATCACCCGCTGTTGTGTGTTTTTACCATCTGTGGTTTCTAACCTGCTCGTTTCAGGACTCAGACAAAGGTCATTTTCGCCGTTGCCGTCAAGCTATGGAAGCTGCTTTCCACCACTTGTTTTTTTTTTGGCGCCATACGTAAATCAAAATGTTAGGTTATCTCAAAATTTTGACTTACAAATTCAATCTTCTGAGAGAATAACTCATGGAAGTGGCAGCACAAATCGTTTTTTTTCTCTCTCCCTCCAAGAAAGTCTGGATTATAGGTAGGAAGCAAGCTTGTACATTTGGGTGTCGGTGTGTCCGCTCACCTTGCGCTGATTATGGAAAGGACTCTGGGAAACTTTTTTCAGCATACTTTGCAATGCCACAATACTCTGTAACACATAAATATCAGCACAATTATCAGCTCTTCTTTGTTGTGAGACAACTAGTACAATTCCAATGAATACTGTAGGAATGGAATAGTTTTAGACTGCAGTAAATTATGATGACTAATTTAAAAAAAAAAAAAAAAAGAAAAGAAAAAGCTACATGCAACTTTATGAGACTTACAGTATGGATAAATTTCTGCAGAGGATTCTTATTTTACTTTTAGTCTACAGTGTGGATCTGGAGGAAGGAAGCCAGTCCCTTGCAGGATTTAGCGTTTTTGTTGTTTTTGACCATTTTGATATTAAATAAATGAATATTTGTAACTGAGTGTGTTATTTACACAAAGGTCAAACAGCAGGGATTATAACTAACTGTTGTGTACAGCACTGGCAGTGATAGAGCAAAATGCTTATGTCTGGCCAGTCTGTTTGCCTTTACAAAACAATACAGTATGCCAGCTCTATAGGGAAACACATGAAAACTTTAGGCTACCTACCAGTTTGCTGAATTAATATTTTCAGACAGTGTTTGGGAGAATTTTCGGGGAACTATCTTAAAACAAACAACCACTGCAAAAACCCAAGAGCTACTTTTCTACCACAGAGACATTTTATTTGAGAGTACTCACGGGCCGTCTCTCCCCAGAGCCAATTTCTGATGTCGTTGCCTCTCCACGATCGTCCCCCTCCGCACCATTCTCCTAAATGTTAAAAGGGGTCAAAAATAACTGGTTACTAACAACGAAAGTGCTCTTTCTGGCAATGCAAAGCTTTAAAACTCCTCCAAGTTTCGATTGAAACGTTAAATCGAACACGCTTTAGTTTCACACTGTTTATTGGTGATTTTAGTGAAATGGTTTGATACTTACAGCCGTTTCTCCCCTCATGGTGAGCAACACTGGTTTATTACTTGACGGTGAAGCCGGTATATTTTCCCCCACCGGTGAGCGTTATCCGTCAGATGACGTTCACGTTAAAACGCCGCAGCTCCTCTGAATTTACACCTGATTGTGGAAAAGGACTCGCGCTCCGACGCACCTGTTTCAGGTTTTCAAAATAAAAGGACTTACGTCCGCTTCTTGTTGGTGAAATCTGAAATGCTAAAAATGATACTAAAATTCACCGCTCTACATTTATCTTAAGAGTGGCTTCCGTCTGTACACTATTGTTGGGCTTTACTTTACAATATAAAGAGCCTTGAGGCGACAACTGACATAACTACACTTGAAGGCATATTATATTTAAACGCTTTGATTTCGCTGCGGTTATTTAAAGCGTCTTGAATATACTAATAATAATAATAACAATAGTAGTAATAATAATAGGTTGATAGCGCGTATTATGAAGTACATAAATGGTCAAAGTTTGAGCTGAAATAAAACAGCAGAATTTAAATTATTCTGACATGCATCAGTGTCGGTGCCTGTGTGATTCTCTGGCCTTAAATGGGTAGCAGTTGTTCTTTGTCTGCTGTTTCATGTCAGTTTTGAAGAACTATAGGTAAATCATGCTTCAGAATTTGCTTAAAATGGGCAAAATTATTTTGAAAGTAAATTGTTCTAATTTCCGGTCTCTTTCTCGCCCACAGGCTTGGCGCAGGGCTCGCTGCTGTCTTCCAATGCGGTCCGTCCGGTCTTTCTCTCCCAGCTAGAACTGACGGAGTGCCCTAGGTGTGTGCTGACGTCAAGCTCGCCACTGACAGATGAGAAAAGTCTGCATATTGTTATTCATGACACCCACTTTGAATACACAAAAGCCTCCCAAAGTGTATGCATGACAGCAGACGTAGCCAAATGACTAACATTTTATTGTTTAATCCTTGTTCAGATTTTTTTTTCTCACGTTTCCCCTAACAAGACTTACCTCATATCTTTATATTCAGCTGAAGTATTATATGAGTAGAGGTAAGATTATGTAGATGTTAAAGGTTAAAGGAGATTAAGGGTCTTTAGTTTCTTATTTTACCAACATGGCAACTCTCGTTTGTCCAGCAGATGGCAGAGGTTCTACAGGAGATATTTTGGTTGTGAGACACATGTTTTGTTTCTAAATACTGTAAAATATAGCGTAATTAAGTGTAAATGCAGCTGACGCCTGCAGACCGCTGCAAAGACTTTAAGCAGGGAGTTGAACTGAAATCAATCCCTAGACCAAGTTCAGAGAGACCATCAGCTTTTCTTTGCCCCTTCTCCCACGCCCACTCTTATTACAGTCTGAAGGCTGTCGGTACACAGTGTATTTAAATGCAATAATTCATGTGAAAATGATTATTCATTTTCACATGAATAATCTTTATATGATCTTTTAAGTTTTGCATGATCTTCTTCCTCCATCCCAGGGACAATGCCGTGTGCTGCTGAACAAGCAGGCTGGAGGTTAGAAACTTAGTGCTGTCATTCTGGTTTCATGCATGAGTCAAAGATAAAGCCTATCCCAGCTGCCATAGGGTGAGAGGTGAAGTGCCCCCTGGACAGGTCACCAGTCTGTCACAGGGCCACAGAGAGAGAGAGAGAGCAAGACAACCATTCACACTCACACCTATCAGCAATTTAGAATCACTGATTAACTTAACCTAAATATATTTCATTAAGATCTGATGTGTGATTTAACTGTTCCCTTATTTGTAAATCATTTTTTAATTATTTGAATCATATTCACTTACCTTCACAGTCTTCAGCCAATTGACCACTTGTAGATGACTCTGGACAAACCTGTGCCTCTCCAGCAGCATAATTAAAGAAACATCAAATGAGCAGTGAAGCTTTTCTAGGAGCTGAGGCAGTTTTTTGTTGGTTTCCCCTTTACTTTACTTTGACTTTGTCTGTCTGTTCATTTATTCAGTGCTTTATAAACAAACATTAAGATGGCAGGAACATTCTACTGTACATCAGCTGCAGCAATTTGATCGACTTTGGCCAAGATGCCCAAACATGACTTGTAAAGAGAAACTATGACAGGCCATGTAAACACTGTTTAAAAAAAAGTCATAATCATTTATATGTAAATATTATATCTTCAATGAAATGCAGAAAACCATTTTTTGTGTAAGGTGATCAGAGGTTAAACTGACTTGATCAAAGAAATGAAAGAAAAAAACAGAAAACCACTGATGCATATCATACCATTCATTCCACAAACAAAGAGGATGTGGCACAACTTTAGCCAAACAGGAAGCACCTGTTTATAATTACCATGTCATCCTCTGCAGAGCAGTAAATCCAGGAAGAATTAAGTGGAAAGTCTGAGGCTGGTTTGATAAAGTGACTAAAATCATTATATAACTTCTGTTCTTTTTAGTGAGTTTATTACAGACACACACACACACACACACACTTTATTCTGCCTTCTTTTCCCACATTCGACAACCTAATTAAAAAAAAAACAGGTTTGCTCTACAGTGTTTTATACATTGTTATGCAATGCCAACTTTATTGTGTTATTATTGTAGGGTCTTTTGACTTCAAATATAAAGTGTCTCTAGGCGACTATTGTTGTGATTTGAGGCTATACAAATAAAATGTAATTTAATTATTATCCTTTAAAATAAACCCATCGTTCCCATACAGTATGATGATATGCGATAAAAAAGTATGTAACAACTATGTAATAACATTATGACCTTCTGCTCAAAGAGCTGCTTCCATGTAGCTCCACTGCGCGATATAGTCCTTGACATGTGTGAGTGCATGTACGGTGTACCACAAGAGAACGGTTCAGGCCTGAATGTTTGACCCCTACAGTGGGGGTATCCATGGCAAAAAAAATTAACCAAGTGATCTAGGGGTCACTGGCCATCTTTTGTGCAAATTTGGTATGAATTGTTCTGGTACAAAAAAAAACAAACAGACAGACAAACATACCAAAAACCCATATCCATATCAAACCCAACAGACAACCTCATTGCACATTCACTGTGCTGCTTTAGCACATTGCATACAGTTATAAATAGACCATTTATTTGCTATTCACACTGCCTCTACTCACTGTAACTATCAGGTCTATGTTTATTTTATCTATGATTATTTCTATCGTATTATTTATTATTTCTGCACCTGGAGGACAGCTCCAATAAAATTTCATTATACTGTGCAATCACAATAAACCTATGTATCTTATCTTATCAAAAACAGTACCCCACTTCCTCCATCGAGGGGCATTGTAACAAAGCATGTTTGCATCAGTGAATCAGAGATAAACTATTCTGGATTTGATACTTTGCTATCAAGAAACTGTGTGATTGTCAAAGAAATAAAGGAAAACAACATGGTAAAACCACTG
>JAMQGT020000545.1:0-92100 GCA_024447675.2 Pterophyllum scalare | reverse complement strand
GAATCCAGCATCCTGGAGAGACATGGATGATTCCCATTCCACACCCTCTGTAGGCACTCCAGGACCATCCAGTGGGGGACACGTTTCCCAGAGTGGGGACAACACCAGTGAACTCGGTAAGAGTGCCCACAGGCCTCCATATCAAAGGTTTGACTTTGCTGTGACCTCTTTCTTAGGCATGGTCTCAGGTGACTCCTAATTTATCAATTCACTGTAACTTAATTGCAATAACTGATAGAATAGAGGCCTGCTCTAAGGCATCACCCTAACTGTAAAACCCGTTGGCACGTACAGGACACGAGTCACAGTTTTTGAGGTCAAAGGTTGGGAATATAATTGTTAAGGATTTGAGAAAAAGTGGCATGGCCACCAGCATCCCCACGTGCTCTGGAAGTAGATTCTATGACTAACAGTCAACCTCATGTTTAGGTATGAGGGCATATACAGTAAGGGAAATAATTATTTGACCCCCTGCTGATTTTGTAAGTTTGCCCACAGAAAAAAAACCCAACAGCCTCTAATTTTAAATGCAGTTTGATTTTAATGGAGAGAGACGGAACATCAATCAAAAATCCAGGAAAACACACATTACATAAAAACTGCACACTGAGCTGTACGTCACTGAGTGAACTAAGTGTTTGCCCCCCACAGCAACAGCCTGCTGGGTTGTAGGGGATCAAATACTTCTTTCACTGTGACGTGCAGCTCAGTGTGTAACTTTTATGTAATGTGCTTTTCTGGATTTTTGATTGAAGTGAGCAAAGTTACAAAATCATGAGGGTATCCATTAATTATTGCCCCGCTGCAGCAGAGTGTGGGTCCAGTTCAACCAAGAATTCTGGATCATTTTTACATCAGCAAAATAAATGAGTAGATATTTCCTCCAGAATTAATTTCTGTCAGTAGTTTTTCAAGCAGCATTTAGACTTTTGTTACTGCGAATGGTTTATTCAGAGAATATGAATATTAAGGGTTTGGGAGAAAGTGACTGGCATTGCTGGTTTGGTTTTGCTTGGTCTGGACTTTGGGTGACAGAAAAAGATTATAGAATATACTTTATGTATCCTCACACTTTGTAAAGGATACATTTTCAAGAAATAGTGTTGCTTGTTTGCACATTGATGGCTCTGTATTTTTGAATGATGCTATTAAACTTTGTGTTTAATTAATTAAGATTTGCTCTGGTGAGTACAGGTGTAGGTTGTCACTGATTAAGATATCCTCTGAGTTTACTTGAACTGTGTGTTGTTACTGCCTCTGCCTCCCTCTGATGCCATCACGCCCTGCTTTGTCTTCACCCTGGTGTTCCTGCCCTTAATGTGAATTCTGTGTGGAGGCTTTAAGGGTTTTATGGCTTGTTATTGTTTTTTCGCCTTTGGCTGCAGTAAAAATAGAATTGACTTTAAAGCAACTTTCCACCCTCTGCTCATCAGGTAGTAGTAAGTGAGAACAATGGGAGGATGCTCTGCAAGACAAGAGAAACTCAGAAGATTCTGAGAACATCAGAAAGTGAATAGGACTCTTGCTTCGATTATACAGACATGACTTTATCATTTTCATCTCTAAATTTCAACTAATGCATGCTGTGGGTAATCTTAATTCACACTCTCATGATCCAGAAGTTGTGTGCAAGGGTGAGCTGAGGAAGGCCACAGTATTAATGCTTTCTTTCCGTTAGGCTTTTCTAAAAACAACAGGGGGGGGACCCAGGTCCATGCCCTTTTGACCTGGGAGAGAATGCATAGTGGATGGGGGTGCAGAATGCCCCCCATAGAGATGTAAGGGCACAATCATTAGAATACTGGCTGCTGCTGTAGGAGCTGCTGCATGCTACCTGCTTCTCCTCAAACACACAAAAGGGTGGAAAAATTATCTCGGAGTAGGTGGATGGCTTCATTTAGTTATAATACTGGAGCTATAGAGACATCAGGGCATGTTTAAGCTTGCATGGAGTATAAATACAATTAATACAAGTCAGGTGCACAATGAGCACAAGTCTTCACATTTTGCTCATTGTGCACCTGAGGTTAGAAAGCAATGCAACACAAGCCTCGTGGGGGGCTTCTCTTTTCTCACTGCAGAAGTTAGTGTTGCAATTTTTTCTAATCATTTTGTCCATCCAAGAAAAAGTTCTTGCTGTTCACTCATTACATTTTCTTTGCCTCAGTTAAAGCTTTGAAAAGAAACGTTTAGCAGGCAGGTGTGCTCTTCATCACACACAGTGTGTTAGGAGTTGTTCCCGTTTCTTTTCTCCCGTCCTCTTTGTCAGGAAGTTTCAAAGTGCACCAAAATGGAGTGCACTCTTTAAATCAGAGCTGGCGCTCAGTGTCAGTGCTGATGTGTAGCAGAGAGGAAAGAGACCAATGCGGATGATGGATCAATATTTCTCAGTACTTAACCAAGATCAAAAATATTAAACAAATGATTTGCAGCAAATCATAACCACAGTTATAGCAATGTCAGCACCCCTCAGCATTTGTTTAAGCCTAAATGATGAAATTATTTATTCTTGTTACTTTTTATAATGCTGTCAGAAGTTATTTACAACATCTTTGTAAACAAAGATATATATATATATATATATATATATATATATATATATATATATATATATATATATATATATATATATATATATATATATATATATATATATATATATATATATATATATATATATATATTTTTTTTTAAATGTCTTACATAATTCAGTGGCCTTTTGCCACTTTGGTCAGCACTCGCTGTCTTTTAAAGTGCTATATAAATAAAGTTGGCTTGGCTTGGCCTTAGTCAGTTTCTTACAGCAATTTTTTTCTATGTAAAAGTGTTTCAAAATATAAATTGAAATGTATTTGTTTAAATGCTGAATACCAGGGTAATCTTTTTTATTTTGTGTGTAAAATCTGGCTAAAATAATGAGAGAATTAGGGACATCATTTTTGGAACAATCTGGATTGGAGAAAAATAAATAAAAGTTCTTTAAGTACAATTTCTTTACCAAAATATGTCTTTAGGTCTAAATATAATGCGTAGAGAAAATATTCTAAAGTTTCCTGTTTGTGTTTAAAACATACATTTGCCTTTTATATCAGGGATTTATTTACAAATAACAGAATGTAATGGAGAATGTTTATGTATAATTTTCAGTAACAGTTCCTTAATGTTGTTAGGCAGAACATATTTATAAACATTAGAGCCAAATCCCAGATTCAGCTTTAACGTTTATAAATATGTTCATGAGGGTCACTTTATGTTTAATTGGGATTATTTTCCTGGGAGTGAGTGTGTTTGGTGATGCCATCAAAAGTGTTGTTGTCACAGTCATAAATATAACAATCACATTAAATCTCAATAGTTCTGGATCATCTAAAGGATAATATCCTAACAGATAAAAGCTAAAATGCTTACACACACACACACACATATATATATATATGTGTGTGTGTGTGTGTGTGTGTGTTCATTTTAACAAAATCAACACACACACACACACACACACACACACACACACACACATATATATATATATGTGTGTGTGTGTGTGTGTGTGTGTTCATTTTAACAAAATCAACACACACACACACACACACACACATATATATATTTATATATATGTGTGTGTGTGTGTGTTCATTTTGTTAAAATGAACACACACACACACACACATATATATATATTTATATATATGTGTGTGTGTGTGTGTTCATTTTGTTAAAATGAACACACACACACACACATATATATATATTTATATATATATATATAAAAATCTGTGTGTGTGTTCATTTTGTTAAAATGAAAGACTTTTGTGGTTTGAAATGTGATGAAAGTGTTTTGTGGTTTTATTGATATGAATAAACCATTTGAAATGAGCCATGGTTGGGCTACAGAAGGAGTTTAGATCAACCATCGTTCCAGTAAAACTGACAGTCGCTCTTAACCACACAGGGTGAGAAGGACTGTGTAGTTCTCCAAGTATATAACCAGAATGATTTAATGACAATCCCAGTATGAAGTGATTGTGGTATCATTGCTGTAGTGGGATGTCATTAGCCAAGCTTCCAGGGTCTCATGAAACCTTGTAAAATCCCCTGTGATTTGGGAGCACTGAAGTGCTGGTGATGTAGCCGCCAGTCCCTGCTGACCACTGGTAGGTGATCCATTCTGTATCTGGCTGGCGGTTTGGCACATGGCTGCCTGCTCCTCTGTAACCTCCCAGCTTTTGGTCGTTGCAGAGAACGCTGCATTTGATAGCTCAACCCTTCGGGTTGACCGCAGCTAATGGGGTTGTGCTCTCCCAGGAGTGTTTGGAGTCTGGAGATGCTGAGGGGGAGGAAGTGTCCATCACAAAGGCTCAAATAAAACAAAAGGCAATGGGAGGGGCTCAAATATCCTGGACACTCCTGCTGAGAACTGGAATGTAAGGAACAGGATGTGTTGTATCTTTTTTGACACATGCAGAGCCTGGAGTCTGTAGGAAGGCTCGAGTACAGTGGAGGTGCTGGCACGCCAGTGACATCACAGTTTCAGTGAGACTGGGCTGCTGCCCCGTTAACATCCATCTTTCTGGATCCTAGAAGTTATTTCAAAAGGATGAGCAGATTTTTGTATACTGTGATTGTGCATGTTTAACTCAAGTTTGATTTCAAACTAACTACAACAAAAATGTTGTACTGTGTTTGTGGTCACAGAGTGGGGGCATCCTCTGATCAGCCAGAAACCACGCACACACACAGACACAAATGCTGTGAACACAAAGAGCACTCTGAGCCTGTAAAGCACACTTATGAAAGAAAATTATGCCTACCATTGAATGTTGAAGAAGTTTGCTGTGAAGACCACAAGCAGAATTCTGTGACATGCCATTTTTAGATGTGTCAATCTTTTAAAGTAACTAAAGGATGGAAGGATGCATCCCTTAGGGCAGACTCATCCTCTGTAAATTCTTATCTTAAATTATTTGTGTACCTTTGTTAAATTATCAATCTGGCACAATCATACACATCCTTGTATGTGCAGCAAATATGTACCTTTCTGGCCTCTGAAGTTTGAATTTCTTAAATACTCTCACTGCCAGGTGGTGCTGCGAGCAGCCTTTAAACCACTTTGAACAGCTTCACCTCCCTACGAGAGCTTCTAATCATCGTGTTCACAGACAGGATTCCTCAGCTTTCTGTGTTGGAAAGCTTCCAGACTGCTCCACTGTGAGCTGTGCATCATGTGTAATAATGGGAGGAGTCTTAAGGTGTCACTGATGATGGATCAGGGCCTGCTGAGCTCATTAGACAGGCCATGCTGGCTTTGCATCAGTGATGCTGCAAGGGGTGCTACAATCAGTTCTGCTAGCTGTTTCACACTTACAGACATATTAAAGGGAAAAATGTGATAAATATAAAACCATTTAAAAATCAACTTATTATTTTTCTTTCTTTCTTTGCACAAATTGAAAAACCGCAACACAAAGCCTGCATCCAATAAAAAGACAAATCTTTAGATATAGGAATAAAGATAATCTTTATTCCTTTATTATTATTTTTTATTTACACACATTATTTACACACATTCATGCACAAAAGCTTAATTCCCATAAATCGAGGCATATTTTAGCCTAAAGTGTAGCCAGCACTTCCAGTTAAGACTAGAAAAATAATAGTCATAATAAAAAACACAGTAATATCCACATGTCCATAGATGTAGATATTGATAGAAGATTTACTGGGACACGTCATTCATCAAAAAAACTACCAAAGAAGGATCAAGATCTTTTTTAGATTTATTCCTTATTACATAGCAACAGTGAAGATAAATATGGGAGAGAACACAGCGGGTACATGCACTGAATCAAACATTAACTTACAGTTTGATATTGTTTGTGTCCTAACCACTATGTTACTGGGGTGGCACAATGCCTTGAAGTAGTCAGTACAAAAGTGTGTGTGTATATATATATATATATATATATATATATATATATATATATATATATATATATATATATATATATATATATATATATATATATATTTATATATGCCTATGTACACACATATATATGGATGGCTGTATAACAGCCTGATGATGTAGTATAAGAGTAAGCTGTGGTAAGAGGGGGTAGAAAGGATAGGAAGACTTTTGATATCTTAGGGTGCTGCTTTTTTTGTGTGTTTTTCTTTGCCCTGGGGCAATACTCCAGTCATCCCTGCGGTAATGCCCACCCCACCATCTTCCCCACTCCACCTACCCCCTCTTGTGTCACGTGTGCAGACACTGGGAGGCAGGGTTAACTATGGAGGGGGGGGGGGTAGAGAGAAAACAGGGTGGGGGGCACAGGGGCATGGGAGACTTGCACGGGCATATGACTGCACCGTCACACACTGGTTAGATTGGCCGAGTTGCCGGAGAACAGTCAGAAGCGATTAGTGTAGCAGAGGATCTGCCCTGCGGCTTTTCCCTCTCTGGAGCAGAAGAAAGAAAGATGAGGAGAGGAGAGGAGAGGAGAGGAGAGGAGAGGAGAGGAGGAGAGGAGAGGAGAGGAGAGGAGAGGAGAGGAGAGGAGAGGAGGTGGACCAGTGGTGGAGTGGTGAGGGTGAGGGTGAGGGGTGGGTGGGGGAAACATGCACTTTCTTTTGACATAATTAAGCTGAGCAACTCCTTTCTTTCTTTTTCTTTCTTTCTTTCTTTCTTTCTTTCTTTCTTTCTTTCTTTCTTTCTTTCTTTCTTTCTTTCTTTCTTTCTTTCTTTCTTTCTATTTGGAATAGCTGTTATTCAGTGGAGATTTTATTATTCACCATATTTGGGTTCAGTTTCTCTGGCCACTATATGCCAGTGAAGCTGCATGTAGTTTGTTAGAATGATCATATCACCATCTATCATCTCATCTGAGTCTTAGTGATTATTTGAAAGTGTTGGTCTCATATTCTAGTAATGAAAACTCTCTTCAAAAGTTGAAATAAAAGAATCAAAAAAGAATATAAGAATAAAACTTTATGCTGGTTACTTATTGTGATGTTGATGTTACCAGAGACAGCAGATGGAGACACAAGTAAGAATATAGGAGTAGGAGACAAAGGCAGTGTGAATATATATCCTGTGTGTGAGTTACAGATGGTAGACACCATCCGTAAAAACTCCCACAGCCCCTACAGCCTGACCCTGGAACACAGCCTTTTTAATGTCAATATTCATTAGCTGAAATATTTATGCATGAATGTGGCTCATATAGGCACATTTGATTGATGCATCTCTAAAAACAAAAAGACATACTAGGGCAAATCTTAAGAAAAGTAGGGTTCCTGTCTCGCCTCAGGGGAGGAGTCTCTCAGATGCATTATTCACATACCCTCCAGGCAGGCTTTCAAGGCTTCTCTGCCCCGAGGGCAAGAAAAATAACCACCACTGTTAAAAGTAAATCATCTCGGCTGATGCACAATTAATGGCAGAGAAGGAGAGAGACCGGAGTGCCCCTTGTGTTGCGAGTTGGAGTGAGTTAGCTAGTGAGAGCGGAAATCTCAGCTTAAAGGAAGCCTCCTGCTTTGGCCCATGCCAGTTTCCTGCTGAAATCAAACAGAGATGCTTCTAATCGCAGGATCCAGATCCAGGCACGATGCAGCGATGCAGACAGGCTGACATTGATACTGTTGGGGTGAGGTGGGGCGGAGGTGGGGGGTTGGTCAGTGAACACATGAACACACTAAAATGCAAGGTGATGGATTCACACTCTAACAACCCATCCACCCACACCCCCTCATTCTGCCTTCGTAGCCCACATTGCTTGTGAGTTTAAACACAGTCTGATGGCTTTGGGTTCATCCTTCATTTACAAGCCAGACTTCTTGTTTTTGTTTTTCCCTGCATTTGCTTGAGTCTTATTTCAAACAGAGGTCACATATAAATGAGCGAACATAGAACTTAGTCTGACTACATTTTGAACATTCATTATTTCATGTCAGGCGCACAGCTCCCGCAGTCATTACCTCATGTCAAACGCGTGGCTCACATTGAATTAATAACTCTTGGTTTTACTGAGCTCCTACACTGCAAACTCCTCTTCATTATCCAGTGGCCGGGGAGTCAAAGAGAGGTGAGACAAATAAACTTGTGCCGCCATGCCATAAAGGCGAATGTGGCTTTATCGAGAGATGGCGCCACATTAAAGCTTCCTTATAATACGACTCCTTTTCTCTGTAATTGCAGGTGATGGCCTTGACAACAGCCTGGCATCGCCCGGCACAGGAGATGAGGATGACCAAGACAAGAAGAGACAGAAGAAACGAGGCATCTTCCCCAAAGTGGCCACAAATATAATGAGGGCTTGGCTATTCCAGCACCTTACGGTAAGGGAAAAGACCCTCATTCAGACAAGCCACATTCAGCTGTGGCTTTTTATACAACACAACTATTTTTCTTCTTCTCTGTACTGGAAACTCTACAGTGTACATAATGCTAGAAATGAATGTTGTCTAACTCAGGCCCCTTCATCAGGCAACAGTTGTTTGAAATGATGCCTCTCCATCCCAAAATAAGCCTGGCCTGTATTTTCCAAAAAGGTCTTGAAACTGTGTTTGTCTTTGTCCCACTGCAAGAGACTAAAGCAAAGAGGAACTTGTGAGGAATGGGTCTTTTTGAAATAATAGTCCAGGCATTTTCTTCAGAAATCAACATCAGAAGCCTTTCATTCAGAAGGAGCAGCGCTGATTCTGAGCACAGCAGAGTGGATGAGCAAGTCCCATAAGGACAGCATCACCTTTTATCCAAAGTCCAAAAGATACCATGGTCACATGGTCCTCACCTTTTCTACCTCTTGCACTCTTAGATGTGCAGCAACCCCTCAGTTGTTTAGTTTGTAAAAGGCCCACACAGGTCCTGGACGTCGAGTAATCTCTTCAGTTCCAAAGCCCACCTTTAGATTTTCCGGATAAAAAAGGAGGATAATTGAATTATCCCCTCTCTGTTCCCATATCCTTTCAGGCCTAATTTGTTAAGCACAAGTATTTGCCATGGCAGAATGTGCCTATGAAAAGTGTGCAAGGGGACTTTGGCCTCTCAAAGGCCTTTTGCAACACCCAAGCGATCATGCATTCATCAATTGTTCAGCGTGTGAAAGGAGTGGGATTATGTTTTGTCAGACATAGCGGTGTGGTTGGATGTCTCTGGGGGCAGTGAGGCTATTTCTATCCACCAGTAGCTGTACTCTCCTGCTTTACTCATCTATTCTTAAGACTCTTAAAACTTTGCCTTGGAAGGGATTCATATAGTAAGCAACAGTGCAAGGCTTTGATACATTAGATTATTCATTCTGTGCCCATTAGCCTGGTGCTGTCGCTTGGTTTCATCCAAGTCTTCATCTCTCCACATTCAAAGGTGTCAGAGTTTGAGTTTGAAGAGCAAACTTTAAATCTGCTTCATGTCGTGTCAGAATCAACTGGAATCAATTGTTCTCTCATCTGAGATTTAATGACTTTCTAAGAAAAAACTAATCATTAATTTTCTTGCGTACGTTTCGGCAACAAAGTCTCCTGCCAGTGTTTTTGTTCTGCGTTCCACTACAGAAGCAGCTGAACCCACTGTCTTAAAGTCTCTGAAGTGATTTGCCCGTGCCCAGAAATTATCTTTAGCAGACAAAAATCTGACATCTGTACTCATCATAGTATAATTTAGTGATTGCGGCTTGTGTATTAGGTCATTTTTAACCACAATAACTAGCAAATGCTTTTAAGATGGTCTGTTCCGTTGTTGTGTTCTGACTGCCGGAACTTTAGGATGTTTTTTGGGATTCTTTTCATGGAAAAAAGTACCTACTCCATAGTTAGGACTCTAGCAGCAAAGAAAACCTGCTTTATATTGCACAATGTTATTTGGTTCATCTTGGGACAGCTATTCTCTTAAATATTTTCCATATTTCCATATCCATCCATCTATCTATCTAGATATAGATATATAGATATAAAATATATATGGAGCATTCTGGAAAAATCTATAGCAGGCCTATTTCAAAACTCTGTATGTGGATTTAACCTGATGATGCAAAAGATGCAATTTTATTGTTCGGAGTTTGATGAATCTTAAATCATAAATAAATATAATATATTGAAATATAGTGATTTGTAACAAGTTAAATAAGATTCATGATCTTTGATTCAAATATTGAAAAAAAAACCTGGGCAAAATCATTTCTTTATTTGGGGTTATCAAATAGTGAATCAAGTTAATCAAGTGTAGCAATACTGTCATCAGTACTATAATTTTACTTCCTTCATAGTATTTGAAATGCCTAATATCAAACCTGCATGGGGCACAGAGGACAGGAGAGTGTTTTTTCTTCTGTGTCTTACAACTTTGATTTGGAGCGTTGAGCAACCATTTGCTCTTCTGTCAGCTGTGAGCTACAGTCGGGGGTGGGTAAAGAAATCACCCTCAGTACATATACTCAGTACATATACTCAGTACATATACTATGTGTGTTCTATTGTAAGTGTCTGAATATGCAGCATTTCTTACTGGAAGTTCGTTTTTGGCTGCTTATATCTCTCTGCTCTCTCTCGCTTCCATACTGTGTGTCTCCCATGTCATATTGAGCCCTTGGTGAAAAAACGTCATACTGTACATTTGCTTGCATGTATGTATTTGTATTTACAAGCCTGTATTTGAGCTAGTGTGTGTATGAGTGTTCATCTGTGAATGTCAGAATATATTAATGTAGTAATATATATGCATGTGTGTGTTTGCATTGACTTTGCCTGAAAGGCAGTTTAAAAATGAAGTACTTGGAAGCTCATCCTTCACTGATGACCACAGGAGGCGGCTGCTGGCCTGACAACAGCAGAATGGAGAGTGGCCCACGACCCTTCTCTGAGTACATGGGTCACCTCTGTCTGCCATCTGCCACCCTCCTCCCAGAGTCTCACATACTCAAGCACATACAGAGTTTGCAAAGGCACTGGGGCCAAAGGACAAGAGGATGAAGTCGGGGAGTGGCCTGGCCTTATTGGGCTCCAAACAAAAGCCACCATTGTGCCTCTTTATATACCGCACAATCATTTGTCAAGCAATATTAAATAACGTCAACGCTGTGACAGAATTCCACAAACATTTAGTTTAAAATGTTTGGGATACCAAACCAGTACAAGTTGACTTGTGAATTGACTTCCAGAACTTCTGTCTGTCTATCTATCTATCTATCTATCTATCTATCTATCTATCTATCTATCTATCTATCTATCTATCTATCTATCTATCTATCTATCTATCTATCTAACTTCCACTTCTTTGTTGCTCATAGCACCCATACCCATCAGAAGAACAGAAAAAGCAGCTAGCACAGGACACAGGTCTCACCATCCTTCAAGTGAACAACTGGTAAGTCTAAAATCAGATGTAAACATCTGCATTTGGTCAACATTTGAGCATAAACATTTGACTGTCCTATCTATTCACTTGATTGCAGTTTCTGCATTGTACAATGCATTGTATGCAGTACCAGCCAAAGGTTTGGACACACTTGCCCAATCATATGGGTAAGTGTGTCCAAACAGTTAATGCTCTTTTTAAAAATAAAATAAAAAATAAAACAGACTCACCTGTGCAAAAGACACTGAAACAATCAAAACATTTTTCACAAATGTCAAAACATGCAAAGTCATTCAATCATTTCAGCTTTATGAGCAAGAATAAAAACCTTTTCACCACTATTTTAAGACTTAGACACTAAATGGTGAGCGGCAGTTCTCTGTGTGAAAATACCTTGTTGATGTCATAGGTCAGAGGAGAATGGCCAGAATATTTCATACTGGTTGAAAGGCAACAGTAACTCAAACAAGTTATGCAGAAGGGCATCTCTGAGTGCACAGTACATCGCACCTTGATGCAGATGGACTTCAGCAGCAGAGGATGCCACTCCTGTCAGCTAAGAAGAGTAAACTGAGGCTACATTTCACAGACTCTCCGAAGCTGGACAATGGAAGATTGGAAAAATGCTTTACCCCTGTGGCCTCCACAGTCACAAGATCTCAATCCAGTAGAGCGTCCTTGGGATGTGGTTGAAAGAGAAATTTGGATGAACAGCTGACAAAGCTGATAAAAAAGAAAAAAAAATCCCAGTTCTCCCTGCAGGTGATCTTTGTCCTCCAAGTTCAGGTCCTCTACCAGGAGCCGGGGAGGTGGGTGTTATATAAAGCACTTTGAGTGCTCAAGTATAATAGAAAAGCACTATAAAACCAGCCCATTTACTTATCCGGAAGCACCAAGGTGTTCCAGGCCAGCCAAGAGATAGAATCTCCCAGCATGTCCTGGATTGACCCTGGGGCCTCCTCCTGGTAGGACATGCCCGGAACACCTCAAGAGGCACACAGGAGGCATCCAATTAGGATGCCCGGACGACCTCCACTGGCTCCTTTTGATGTGGAGGAATGGTGGGCTATGAGTCTGAGCCCCTCTAGGATGGCTGCACTGCTCATCCCATCTCTAAGGAGAGACAGGGGGCTTCAAAGGAGCTCATTTTCACTGTTTGAATCATTCTTTGAGTCACTAACCAGAGCTTGTGACTATAGATGAGGGTAAGGATGTAGACTGACAGGTAAATCGACAGGTAAATAGACAGCTTTGCTTTTATGCTCGGCTGTCTCTTTACCACAACGGACCAGAGCAGCATTTGCATCATTGCAGCTGCAGCTGTCAGTCTCCTGCTCCCTCCTCCCCTCACTCATGAAAGAGACCCTGAAACACTTAAACTCTTCCACCTGGGGCAGCAACTTGGCCTTAAGACACTCAAGATTGGTACCCAATCTCAGATTATGGGGATCTGACCTTACGTCCTCTAGCTGTGATGGCAGCTGCTTGAACACCGAGCTACTAGGTGTTTCAGTGTCTTTGTCTCTTTGTCTAGATATTGGGTGTCAAACAAACCATAGGTCACACTTCATGTAACATCATTCTACTTGTGTCTACTTATGCCATAGCATGGGGCACTGGGCACCCTTACTGGATACATGCCCCACCTGGGATTCAAACCCCCAACCTATTGTTCCAAAGTTGCCACTACAATATCCAACTTTCGGAGCGCCTCTGGTAGGGCTGGGCGATATGGACCAAAAATAATATCACAATATTTTCAAGCTGAATGGTGATAACGATATATATACGATATATTTTTTCTTCCCAAAAGTTATAAACAAAAAGGGACTTCTGAGTCGAAGCTACATGTCTCAAATGTCACATGGGCACTTTAAAAAAAAAAAAACCTTCAGCTGTAGATGTACATGAGAAATTGCTCAAAAATAAACTATTGGCATATTTAAATAATAATGCTCCTCAAATATATTAATGCTTTTTGCCTCCATAACAAAACACTCACAGCTCTGCTATTCAAATGTAAACAGATAAACAGCAAAAGGCTGACTTATTCTTTAAAAAGCCAGTCTGGTGAAGCCAAAGCTTGGGAACTGACACAGTACAATGGCTGTATGGACACAAAACATGGCAACAGTGGAGGATTTCAGCTATCAAAACTCTCCGACGTCACCGGAAAAACTTGCTAAATTTGTCGCTAGTCACTTTTTTTGGGGAAAAAAAGGCGCCGGGGGGTCTGAAAACCCCATAAATCTAGCGACCAAGTCACTAAGTGTGCAACACTGCCTGACCCACGTGAGCGTAATCCACTGCGTGGTGGGGTGACGTACTTACGTCATTAAATTAGCATTTCGTGATATAATTTATTTTCCCGGGCAAGAATTTTTTACCGGTATTATCGTGAATGATATGATGTGGCCCAGCCCTAACCTCTGGCAAACTTGTCAGGTGACTTCGGGGGGAAAGCAGTGCTCTACTCACAAGGTGGATAGTGTGTGTGGGGCGCTGCTGATTTCAACTGAGGATATTGTTGGGTGGTGGAAGGAATACTTTGAGGACCTCCTTAATCCAGCTGACATGCCTTCTGTAGAGGAAGCAGAGTCTGAGGATGAGGTGATGAATTGGCCCCATCACTAGGGGTGAGGCCACTGAGGTAGTTAATCAGCTCCTTAGTGGCAGGGCCCCTGGGGTGGATGAGATTCACCCTGAGTTCCTAAAGGCTCTGCATGTTGTAGGGCTGTCTTGGTTGACATGCCTCCGCAACATCACGTGGAGATCTGGAGCAGTAGACTGAGGGTGTGCTCCAACTATCAGGGTATCACACTCCTCCAGGGAAGGGTGTAGGAAAGTCGCTCATCCAGTCAACTTGTGTTTTGTGGACCTGAAGAAGGTATTCAACTGCATCCCTTAGGGTATTCTGTGGGGGGAGTATGAAGCGTCTGACCCATTGTTTCAGGTCATTCAGCCCCTGTACAACTGCAGCAAGAGCTTGGACTGCATTGCCGGCAATTTAGGACTTGTTTCTGGTGGGTGTTGGACTCCACAAGGGCTGCCCTTTGTCACAGATTCTGTTCATAATTTTTATAGACAGAATTTCTAGGCATAGTCAAGAGATTCCTCAGAATCTCATCTCTGCTTTTTGTGGAGGATGTGGTCCTATCGGCTTCATCGGGTGGTGGCCTCCAGCTCGCAGTGGAGTGATTCGCAGCCAAGTGCGAAGTGGCAGGTATGAGAATTAGCACCTCTAAATCTGAGGTCATGGTCCTCAGCTGGAAAAAGGTGGATTGCCGACCCTGGTCAGGGACAAGGCGCCGTCCCAAGTGGAGGAGTTAAAGGTCTTGTTCACAAATAAGGGGAAAGGAGATTGGGAGGTTGACAGACGGATTGGGGCTGTAGCTGCAGTGATGCAGACACTGCACTGGTCTGTCATGGTGACGAGAGAGCTGAGCGCAGAAGTGAAGCTGTTGATTTACTGGTTAATCCATGTCCCCACCCTCACCTATGGTCACGAGCTTTGAGTAGTTACAGAAGGAATTTGCAGATACCAGCAGTGAAAATGAGCTTCCTCCAAACAGTGGCTGGCCTCTCGCTTAGAGACAGGGTGAGGCGAGGGGCTCAGAGAAGGGTGCTGTATAGATAAGATTGAACTGAATTCAGTTCAATTGAACTGAGCTAAACTGAATGTGAGTCAAGAAAACCACAGATATCGAATCACGCAGACTCACCATAATGTTTGTTGGGTGTATCAATGGCAAAAACGCTGGTAACGCAGTTTTACAGCCTCAGGCTGCAGGTCTGAACCCAAATCAATACATTTTAAGCTATGTTACTTTCTCCTAATGGCCCAGATTATGTCAATAAAGGAAAAATAGGCTATTAGTTAGATCCCTGGTGACACAGTAAGGTTCCAGTTTTTTTAATTTCCAGATTACAGTGGAAGAAATGCTTGATATTTTAGGTGACACCTGGACATTTAATTTTTTAAAAGTAATTTCAAGTAGACAAGAGGGGGAGGTACTGTGCAGAAGACAAATCTATCTTCTTTTTTCAGCATCTTAGAGTATGCATTAAAGTAAAGTCAGTGTTTGCTTACTAGTTTTGTTTCAGTACTTTTGACTATTGTGGCTATCTTGAATACATGTAACTTACTTGTGTGAATGTAAAAAAAAATACACAAAAAGGCTCCCTTGATTTTAGATGGGTTTTTTTTATCATAACATATATCATATATTTTTTATATATCCATTTTATTGATTGAACTATTGAACAAATTATATTGAATGATATTGAACTAAAAAAAACTGACTTGATACAAAAAAAAATATTGCTACTTATTTTTGTTTTCCAGGTTTATCAATGCAAGGAGGAGAATAGTCCAGCCTATGATTGACCAGTCCAACAGAGCAGGTGAAGACATGTCACATTCTGCTAAATAGGTCCCTCTCTTCAGTAACCTGAAGTTAACCGACAGTCTTATTCCTCATCTTCTCTCACAGTAAGTCAGGGTACAGCTTACAGTCCAGATGGCCAGCCAATGGGAGGCTTTGTTCTTGATGGGCAGCAGCACATGGGTCTGCGACCTGGCGGTGAGCAAGCTCTCAAACCTTTGATAATAATAATAATAATAATAATAATAATAATAATAATAATCATCATCATCATCATCATCATCAAGGACAAAATCAATATAATTGGATTTGTCTTGTCCTTATGTGAGTTTCTAAGTTTAAGGACAGGCTTCTATGTGGCAGTGGTGCAGTGGGTAGGCGCTCACCTTGCAGCCGGAGGGTTGCCAGTTCAAGCCCCTGTCCCTGCGCTGCTTTGTGTCCTTGGGCAAGACACTCAAACCACGATGCCTAACGGTAGCGCCGGTCTCTGGCTGCATGACCGCAGATGCTCGTCTCTGGATGAGCGATCTGGAAGGATCATTTCGTTGTGTGCACAATGAGTTGAATCTAATCTATGTGAAAGTTCTGGCATTATTCATAGCACTTTTTGGGCCCTTCTGATCACTGAAAGCGCTTTATATTATAAGCCACATTTACCCTTTTCCACATGTATTCATACAACACTTTAACCTATGGCTAATTTAGGCTCACCAATTATGATGCATGTCTTGGACTTTGGGAGGAGGCTGAACATACAAACACCATGCAGAAGGCCCAGACAGCCTCTTCCAGTAGACCAGCATGCTGCTCAGTTATTGTTTTGTTCAGATGTCTTCACCTTAATGGAAATGAGGGATCATGGTTCACATTTCAGTGATAATGATAAGTGCTAATGCAGGAAGTGGTGTTTTTATGAAGCAGGACAGAAAAATGAGAGTGAGTGGGTCGTGCCAGTGCGTAGGTCTAGAACGTTTGTCCTGTTACAGTGTGTGAAGAACTTTTGCATTTTTAAAAATACACCAAGTATATTTTGCCTTGAAATAATAAATAAGCACCTTGAGGCATGTATTGTTGTGAATTGGTGCTATATAAATAACACTGGATTAAACTGAATTGAATTTCCATTGAACAATTATATATATGAATAAAACTGAGCACAGGACAAAAGAAAGAAAAGATTAAAAATGTTATTGCGTGAGTATAAAGTGAGACTAAGCAGGTTCTATATGGGTAGTGAGTGGCAACAACCACGGAGGAGCATGTGTATATAATATTGTTTAGGTGCAACCAAAAATCCCAGCAAAGGCAGATATAAAACACACTGTGTGAGTTATTGATTTAGCAGGGTGGCACTGAAGTATAGAAAGAAATGCCTGTGTGAATGGGTGAATAAGAACCATTCAGAGTAACACACATCAGTGACGCTGTACACTAATCAAATATAAACAAACGGTTACTCTTTTACTCAAGGATGATTGATGCTGAACTCAGAATGACCTAAAGATTCCTCGCATACTCTGAGCAACTGTCTCAGTGGTGCAAGAAGGTTGCTGGTTTGAATCTCCTGGTCTGTTTTGAAGTTAACAAAGAGCCTAAAGACACAATTTAAAATGGGTTCTTTGTTGAGTTGTCTGTTATGTGGATACTTGCGATAGGCACCTTTTTTATTCATAGGTCAGGGTTAAGTGACTTAACAATCCACTTATTTGCTGATTCCTGCAGATCCAAGTTAGAGAAAGCATGTAAGTGAAAGAAGTGCTGTATGAATTTTTGTTAAAAAGAGAATTTGGTTTATGTATAAAGTGATCTGAGTTCTCAGTAAGTGTCAATGCCAGTCCATTCCATTGAAGTTACTCTTTGATTTTGTGTTTGTCATTTTTGTGTTAACTTTGTGTTAAAGAACCAGCTGTCGATGTGTTCTTTTGACTCTATCTCTACCTGTTGTGATAGTTATGCATTATGTGTTACCATTAAAAGTGTAGCTGCTAGAAACGCTGTCTTTGTAAAGCGTGTTATTGCTGTGACGCTGCTGTGCTGTTTCATGTTCTTGGTCCTTAACAGTGCATTTCCTTTCCTTGCAGGGCCAATAGGTAGCATGGGGATGAATATGGGGATGGATGGGCAGTGGCACTACATGTAAATTCACTCCACTGAGGCAGTCCTGAACAACAGGGTGAAGTAAGAAGTGAAGTCTTTGTCACTTTGCATTCATACCAGAGAAACTCACTGCTCCTTTTCTGCTGTCACTCGTTCTTCCACTCCACTCTTTGCCTTCTTTAGTGGTCTAATATGACACAGGAAGAACTGTATATTCTAAGGTGATATAGGTCATGTGGGAATTGCACCTTAACAGAAAGGAACAAATGTGATTGGCCTGCTGGTTTATTAGCAGGAATATTCAGAGGTGGGGATTGTCCCAGCTCGGACTTTCGGACTGGAATTTGGAACGTGTCATCACATACGAAATAAGAAAGAATTGGAAACATCTTCTTGATGGTGTCACAAATATATTTCAAACTAATGAAATCCTTCTGGCTCCTGTGGGCGGAGCTTTCAGGACTGCTTTTCTTCTTTTATTACAACCAAGATGTTATTTTGTAGATCATTATTTCAATTAGATTAAAAATGTATTTGGGGGGGGGTAAACATTGTCCTTTACAATGAGAAGCATTTTTTCTCAGTAAACAGTCATTATTCATTTATGTGTGTGTGTGGGGTTACTTCACACCACTCCCTCTTTCCCTCTCCACCCCAACCCCCCCAGTTTTGTCCTCTTTCTCTTTTTCTCGTCTCCCCCTGCAATCTGATTAAGAATCAGGGTAATACCCCCACCCCCACCCTCCATCAGCTCCACCTCTGCTGACAGTTCTCAAATCAGAGACATATCGCCTGCCCGAGGCACCCAAGCACAGAGAATTTTATTTAACACCCACTCTCCACTGCTCAATGAGCCACGCTGTAATGACACTTACCTTGATTAATAGAGCTCTTTATATGTAAATAGGAGCTGCATTTGCTCCTGTTTTTTTTTTCAGCAGGGTGAATTTTTGCCAGTACATCCCTCTCTTCCCTGATAATTTCAGCTCGCTCCTAATGACGTCCACAGGGTTCTTTTAAGAAATACATCTGTACAGAGACATTGAGCTCTCTCAATCAGTGCTGCCTGTATATTTTTTGGAGCCATTTAATCAAACTTTTTGTCAGTGAGTAACCGCTGCCTAGTTAGAGGAATGAACAGTAAAGTCGGCTGTTTTTGCCTAACTTGATCTATGATGGTGTTCTGACAGTGGCAGTAAATCTTCTCCAGGCTGCATAAAGACATCGAGCCGTGTTTGGAGTAATATGAGGGCTTTTCCATGCACAATAAAGCCTGAACCATAACATTTAGCCATTACAGAATACATGACTGAATCCACACCATTTTAATCTCCACTCTGGTGCACGACACCGATCGCCCCACAGTGTGCTCCACTGTGTGCTGCAGCTGTGCATGTTTACAGTTTCAAGCTGTAAATATGGGACCGAGCAATTTTTTGTGAGATAACAGAAGAAGAATCTTCTCCATGCGTCGAGGCAACTGATTGTTGTGATTTGGTGCTATATAGAGATACACCTGACACAAGCAAAGGTTGAATTCACAGGCTGAGGGGCAGCTTCTCACGTCACAGTTTGAATCAATTAAAGCCAAACACATAACTAGAAGCTGAGATCAGGCTGAGCATTCTCAGAATTCGAGTTAAGAAAATCAGTATAATCTGCAGTCGAGCTTTTCGTTTTCTTTTTTCGCAAATACAGCATACAGTGCTGTGAAATATAATTTGTCCCCCTCCTGATTTCTTGCTTTCTTTGCATATTTGTCACACGTGTTCCAGATTAAACACATTTCAATATTAGGCAAAGATAATGTCAATAAATTCAAAGTTCAGTTTTTAAATGATGATTTCATTTACTTATTATTTCATGCAAGGGGAAAAAACTATCCAAACACGTCTCACCTTGTGTTAAAAAAAATCATTTGTCCCTAATAACTGGATGTGCCACGAACAGCGATCAGGTGTTTGCGATAACTAGCAAAGAGCCTTTCACATCACTATGGAGAAAATGGCAGAGATTATTGTAGGGTCTTTACCTTATATAACAGAGCGCCTTGAGGTGACTGTTTGTTGTGAATTGGTGCTATATAAATAAAAATGAGACGAGCCTTTGTGTTCTTGTTGGTCAGCAGTGCTTTTTACCATAGAGGCCATTTTTGCCCAGTTTCTTTCTTATTGTTGAATCATGAGCTCTCTCCATTTGTGGACAACCATGCTCTGCTGGAGTCCCAAAGCCTTAGAACCCTTTCCAGACTGATAGACGTCAGAGACTGTGGCATGATGTGTTTCTTTTTGTCACTTTGTTTGTATGTAAATGATTTCTGGATTCAGCAGGTCTGGCAGTAATCAGGCCTGAGTGTGGCAGTGGTTAATCACATTTACCGGGGGGGGGGGGGGTTAAGGTTTTTTCCCCTTAATAAACGAAATCATTCTTTAAAAATAATTTTGTATTGGCTATCTTTGAAATTAGTTTGATGATCTGAAACATGCAAGTGTGACAAATATTAAAAATAAGGGGGAGAAATCAGAAGCCAAGAAGGAACACTTTGCTCACATCACTTTATTGTAGGTCTCCTCAGTAGCTCCTCCAGGGTCAAAGGCCTCACTCCTGTCAGCAGAACTGCCAGTGCCATCAGCTGGAGAGGAATCTCACTGCATGCAGCCCAAAATGAGAAGAACGGAAAGAAAAAGCCAAAACGAACAAACAAAAGCACGACTTGAGCTCATTTAAATTGAGCTTATCAGGTAGAAGAAAATTTCCAAAGAAAATGGAAGCTGCTGAAACACACTGCCACTAAGCACACGCCCAATCAAATCAAATCAAATAAATAAAGACCAGCATGCCCTTCACCATCAGACCCTTCAGCCACACACATAAAAGCATGAAGTAAAATCAGTTCAGAGTGCCATGTTTCCATTTTTTTCTCTAATTGTGGGCCCCCAGAAGGAGTTATATAATAATTCTGAGGTGGTTTGAGAGCACTGGACAAAATTATTTATATTGTTTTAGAGACTTTCAATGAAATATTTAAAAAAAACCAAAAACTCTTTGTTTGAATTGTGTCCACAATTACATTTGGGCTGCAAGACTGTGAAGCGGTCAGCACTCATGCCTCACAGCAAGAAGGGTCCTGATCTGATTCCCTCTCTGGCCTCTCTGCGTGGAGTGTGCATGTTCTCCCTGTGCCTGTGTGGGTGTCCTTCAGGTACTGCCTTCCATGGTTCAAAGGATTTTCATTTATTTATTTTAATGTAAACTTTTTGATGGTGCTGAACTGTGTTGAGTTGTCTTTTGTTTGGTGACTCATTACATTTGATCCATTACGTGTTACACTGGGGGGCAGCTCATTATCACACTTGCGTGCTAATCTGCTTTTGTCTGTGGCCAGGCCTCCACGGTTGGCTCAGGGATCTCCTTCCTTCTGGCTGCGCAGCTCAGCCGACAAGTCACACTTCTGACCTACACCTACTCCACCCCCCGCTGCGCCTGTGGAGGATCACCGCGGAAACGCCTCATCAGCTCAGCCCACAAACCATCCGCGGAGTTCCGATGTGATCTGAGGAGCTCTGCGTCTGCACGGGAAATAAGAAGAGCAAGGACTTTACAGTGAAGAGAGGAAGCACCAAACATTATCTCCATTTCCTTTTAAATTATTTATTTATTTTTCTACAAAGACAGACCTCTTTTCCGGGTTCTTTAATTAAGTTGATACACACACGCACACACACACACACACACACAGCACACACACACACACACAGAGGGAGCACTGTGGAGTGTGTTTCTGCAGAGAAACAGGAGCTCACGGTGGGACTGTGTTGGTTGTGCTGTAGAGATTTGTGCTTTTTATTTGGCTGTTTTTGTCCATGTTTGTGACCTTTAGACGTTAGACTGCAGCTTTAACACTGACATGTTTTTGTAGCCAAACTAAAAGATTTTGTAAGGAAAACGCGTGATTGTCTCTTTCCGCATCTTTTTCTTCTGTTTGATCTCTCACCGCTTTCTTAGACTCTGCAGTGGAGGGTCTGGCTGAGGGAGAGCTCCGTTTCTGATAATGTTTGAAATCGTTTTGTAGCACAAATCACAGAACAACTGCACTGAAACCGAAATAAAGATTTTACTGAGGAAAGCTATTTTTTTTTCTTTTACTTGATCATCATCGTTTCTTCCTCCTCACTTTAAAATCACTGGACAGCAGCCAGGAGAAAATAGCTGAAAATAGTTGAAGCAACAACAGTCGTTAATGGCGCAGCTCACGTCGCTCGCTCTGGTTCGATAAGAGAGGGAATTGCAGCTGTCTGGCCTTCTTCGATTGATGGCGGCAGGAATGATGGATGAGCCGCCGCGAAATTCAAGAAAATCAGAGACAAGTCGGAAGTTGGGCTGCAGCGCTGCAACTTTTACTGTTGTCGCCTGAATATTGCTGCTGCGGGTCTGTGTGTGTGTGTGTGTGTGTGTGTGTGTGTAGAGAGAGAGAGACAACTGTGGAACAGCCGGGTTGTTTCACAAAACAACAAAACAAATAAACTACCACGCACCCCCAAATTCCTTAATTAGTTATTAATTAATATTTTCAATTATTTGCAAACCATTGATGAGTACAGATTTTTATTTTCTGTGATAAGCCTCCTTATCTGCATGTGCAGCACAGGAGAACATAATTAAACAGGGAAAGTACACACGGGCTAATAAATAACTGCAGCGAGCAGCTCGTTCATCACCGTCAGCCTGCACCGATCCTTCGTGCTGCCGCAGATTTGCAGAGACGGAGAGCGGCTAAACGCTTATTTGATTATTGATAAATATTCAGATTAATCGGCAATAATCGACCTAAGTCATCACGCGAATTATTATTATAAATAAATTCATCCCTATTGCCAATTTACAATCACCGATCAGCCTGACCCCACGCACGTCTTTGGACTGTGGGAGGCAGCCGGAGAGAGGCCTCTGGATTCGGCCCCAAGACCTTCTTGCTGTGAGGAGACGGCACTATTTATTTGGGCTCCAAAATAAATCAGTGCTTTCCCGTATTCTCTTTTAATTACCATTTTAATTATCAGTCACTGCTTTGTCCTAACAGTTACTGTATTGATGAGATCTGCAGGCCTCGGTGTGCCTTCTTCCGCTGTTCCTTTATCGATGGTGAAATAGGGTTTATTGTTGGTATTTATACAGTCTGGATTTTTTTTTTAATAAACACACACGCCTTCACCTGCTGCTGGTTAATTCTACTTCCCGATCACTCTGTATGTATTTGTTTAGATAGCCTCCTCTTCTTTTTACCGCCACAAACCGAAGTTGGAAGATCACCTTTTTAGGACCCACAGTGGCGAATTGCAGGAGTGTAGCTTCCCACAGTAAAAAAAAAAAAAAAAAAAAAGGAAAACAGTTTAAAAATGTTGAAGATTGAAGGATTTTGTGCGTGTTCTTTTCCAGGCTGAGGAGCTCCGCTCTAGCAGGCTTAATTCGTGCATCTCCACCGACTGTGCTGAAGATAAATGCGTTTTGAAGGCTGCTGGAAACAAAGGCACATGAAATATGGGTCAGAGCTCCAGCGGAAAACTGCATCACATGATACACAAGCTATGCTTTTCCCTCATAACAGCAGAGCGCAGACGTTATCGAAGAAAATGCCTTTAATGTTACAGAAAGAAAATCAAGGCGGAACTGGGAAGTGGCGGTGGATGTGAGTGAGATAAAGTGCATATAGAGTGATTTACATGTATATGGTAAACATGGCTTTAAAGCACTTTGAGTACTATTCTATTTCCATTTTAAATGTGGCACTTCAAATTCACTTTGTTTTTCTATTTTTAATTAATTCATTAAAATTTTCTGCAATCACCAAATTCATAAATAAAATATGGGAATGGGATGACCATAAAGGAACAAGTAAGAGACAAAGTAGACATACAAAGCAACAGTCTTCAAAATACTGTGTGTCCAGGTCCAACTGAAAGCTTGTCACCATTAACAGGAAGATCCAGGGAAAGTTCACGAGCTCAGCTACAGTAAGCAGGATGTTGTTTACCTTTGCTTTCAATACAAAAAAAAAGAAAGAAAAAAAGTCATCCATGACACAACACATACTACATCCCAACAGAAACATCACAATGTCCATCCGTCATCCACGTTATGCATCTAAAACAGAATATTGGGATCCTAATATTCACTGAAAGGCAGCAAAAAAGAACAGAGTTAGGTTCTGGTCACACCTGCTGAGGATGATCATTATTAATTATCATTATTATTATTATCATGTATCATTATTATTATTTTTAATCCTCCCAGTGCCGCTCAAGCAGGCAGGCAGCTCTGCACGGATTCCCTGTTTTTCTCATTTTTGTTTAGTCTTGTTAGATGTGTTTTGTGTTTCTACCTCAATTTCCCCTTTAAGGCACAATAAAGGCTGTTTCTTCTTCTTCTGATTTTCTCATAATATAATATAAAGCTGCATGTATGTACCTAAAAGACCACTATCTATAAACCAGGACATTTAACAAGCACTTATCAGCATCCAGTTGCAATATAAGCAGTTTATTACTAAAGTAAAAAATCCATCTTCTTCCACCTATCTGATTCAGGGTTGCGAGGGGGTGGGGTGGAGCCTACCCCCAGCTGCCATAGGGTGACAGGTCATCATTGTGTCGCAGGGCTAACACACAGAGATACACAATCATTTACACTCACATTCATACCAATGGGCAATTTAGTGGCCTATGCCCACTAACTGCATGTCTTTGGACCATGGGAAGAAGAACCTGGAGAGAACCTATACAGATATGGGGAGAACATGCAAACTCCATACAGAAAGGCCCCGATCAGATGTTGGATTTGAACCCAGAACCTTTTTGCTCTAAGGCTAGAGTGCTAACTACTGCACCACTGTGCTGCCCTGTAAAGTAAAATATATGCCTTAGAAAGATAAATCAGTCATAACATTGAACTGACCTGGTTTTCATAGAGAAAGTGATTAGGCTGTCCTGAGACCAGCTGCTCTGGATCAGCAGCATCTTCATCCTCTTTCAGTCAGTGAAGTCTCTCCTGTTCTGGGCCCTTAGTCTGCAGCTACATTTGCACTGGAAACAAAGGTGTGTGATTCCAGTGCCGGGTTTAGACTGCTTCATTTGTTAATCTACTTTTTAAATATGTGCATCATACTACCTCTGCCCACTGTAAATATCAGATCCTTATTTGTTTTATTTATATCTCATATTACCTGAAGGATGGCTCCAACACAATTTTATTGTATTGTGCTATGACAATAAAGATATTTTATCTTAATCTCTAAGGATCTGAATGTTGAAGACAAACGCACAAATATCTCTGCTTCCTGTTAGGCTAAAAGCTTCATGTAGACAGTCATTTAGATTGTGTCAGTAGCCTCCCCATAACTGCTGAAGTTAACCCAGCACTGAGCTTATATTTTAAATCACAATGTACTTTTGATTTAATCAGAGCAGCTCAATAATGTCACAAAAAATATACAATATATTTGAAATGACCCGCGTCATTTCACAGGGCAAATTTGTGACATTTATTTTTTCTAATCAAGTTACAGTTTTCTGACTTGCGCAGGCAAATAAACAGATCTGACTAATTCAGCAACATGTGAGCTCATAGCTCAAAATTTGCACTGATACACTGAATATACAGCCATACGGGACAATAAAATAATGCAGTTTTACCTCAAACACACAGATAGATGCTGCTCCGGGTCAGTTGGCTCTCTGACATTTCTCTGCCTCCTCAGATGTGATCCCAGCTCTGCCAGCAAGAGCTCAAACTGCCCACTGACATCTGAAAATGTGTGAAAGCGGCCGTGATTCAGCTTTAGCTCCGGGATCAAACCATGAAACTCTCCCTGCTGCTTTCTCATGATAGCTGGATGAACCCAGAATCTGTTTCTTCTTTTTTGTTTAGAAACATCAGGACCTCGTTACATTATTGCTTGATGTCGACTACATTTTTTTTGACAGTGTGTTTTATGTGGACGTTTAATCACAAGGTTGCCTTGTTGCACTTGTAATGTAGTGTTTGTGATTAGTTTTTGTAAAAAACAAAACAACGCTATGTTACGTTCCCCTCCTTTGTGTTTGCTTCTGCTCTATCTCTTTTGCGTCACCTAACTCTCCTACTCTCATGTGCGCTGCGTGGGATGATTGCTTTCTCCTCTTTCTAACACACGATGGGAGTGTGTGTTTCCCAGACCAAGCAGCTTTCCTGCATCGCCCAGTCTCTGTTGGATTTTTTCAATTCGATTCAATTTAATTTTATTTATATAGTGCCAAATCACAACAAACAGTCGCCTCAAGGCGCTATGTATTGTGGGTAAAGACCCTACAATAACACAGAGAAAACCCAACAGTCAAAACGACCCCCTATGAGCAAGCACTTGGCGACGGTGGGAAGGAAAAACTCCCTTTTAACAGGAAGAAACCTCCAGCAGAACCAGGCTCAGGGAGGGGCAGTCATCTGCTGCGACCGGTTGGGGCTGAGGGGAGAGAGACAGGACAAAAGACATGCTGTGGAAGAGAGGCAGAGATTAATAATAATGATTAAATACAGAGTGAAGTATAAACAAGTAAATAAAGGTGAATGAGAAGAAACAGTGCATTATGGGACCCCCCTCAGCAGCCTAGGCCTATAGCAGCATAACTAAGGGGTGGCTCAGGGTCATCTGATCCAGCCCTAACTATAAGCTTGATCATAAAGGAAAGTTTTAAGCCTAATCTTAAAAATAGAGAGGGTGTCTGTCTCCTGAATCCAAGCTGGGAGCTGGTTCCACAGAAGAGGGGCCTGAAAGCTGAAGGCTCTGCCTCCCATTCTACTTTGAAGTATCCTAGGAACCACAAGTAAGCCAGCAGTCTGAGAACGAAGTGCTCTATTGGGGTGATACGGTACTATGAGGTCTTTGAGATAAGATGGGGCCTGATTATTCAAGACCTTGTATGTGAGGAGAAGGATTTTAAATTCTACTCTAGATTTAACAGGGAGCCAATGAAGAGAAGCCAATATGGGAGAAATATGCTCTCTCTTTCTAGTCCCTGTCAGTACTCTAGCTGCAGCATTTTGGATCAGCTGAAGGCTTTTCAGGGAGTTTTTAGGACAGCCTGATAATAATGAATTACAGTAGTCCAGCCTAGAAGTAATAAATGCATGGATTAACTTTTCAGCATCAGTCTGAGAAAGGATGTTTCTAATTTTATAAATATTGTGCAAATGTAAAAAAGCGGTCCTACATATCTGTTTAATATGTGCATTGAAGGACATATCCTGGTCAAAAATGACTCCAAGATTTCTCACAGTGTTACTGGAGGCCAAAGTAATGCCATCCAGAGTAAGATTTTTCCCCTCCTTCTTGGATGGAGACTCTGGTACTCATGGTTTTATTTGGTAGGGTAGTATTTTGTAAATGGCAAATAGACTGGTACTGATATTGCAATTTTCTACTCTAACAGAGCACTCAGCGATTCTTAAAGCACTTTTCTTATTCTATTATTTTAAGGAGGAAAACTCTGGATCCTATGGCCCATTGCCTGGCTGGCCTGGACTCCTTCCACCATTTTTTTCATTTATTTTCACTTTTTCTTTTTGTTTAAACAAAACAATTCTTGCTGGCAAATTGAAATTCAGGTGTGGCATTCTCTTTATACACTGTTCAAAGAAAATGTAAGGAACACTTTTTAATCAGAGTTTAGCATCAAGTCCATTGAAGTTCTAGGATATTGAGGGGGTTGTTCATCAGTTTCAGCTGCTTTGGTGTTAATGAAAATAACAACAGGTGCACTAGAGGGGCAACAATAAGACAACCCCAAAACAGGAGTGGTTTTACAGGTGGAGGACACTCACATTTCACTGTCTGGCACAGTGAAATGGTGGGTCAGTGATGGTCTGGGGAGGCATCTCCTGCATAGACCTCTAAAGGCTAGGCAGCGGCTCCCTGACTGCTATTATGTGGCAGACCCTACACTGGTGCAGAGGGTCCTGGGTTCCTCCTGGTGCATGACAGTGCCTGGCCTCATGTGGTGAGGGTATGCATCCTGAGGAGGATGAAGGAACTGATTCATTTATACCCATGAGCAATGAAACATACCTCTGGGGTATAATGTTTCAGTCCATCAGATGCCTCCAGGTTGCACCTCATTCTGTTTCCCCCTCTTAGCTATGACTGTAATAGGGATGAATAGGCTGTCCTAAGTGGGGAGGAGTAAGTACCTCGGGGTTTTGTTTATGAGTGAGTGAAAGTGTTAAACTCCTGGGGACCTGGACACAAGCACAGAGCATGGTGGTAAGGTTCAAAGGATTTTATATGAAAACAATAGTCTTTTCTTGATTGATTCTTGATGTGGCTTGCAAGCATTACAGGTGAGTGAATGCTAACACAACAGTCTTTGCAGTGTGGCAATCTGGCGTTGACTTGGGAAAAGTGAAAAGTGCTATATAAGAACCAGTCCATTTATCTCCAGTCTCTTTACAGTCAGGAGTCAGTCAGCTCAACAGCAAACAGGTGCATAATCAGGTGCGGGAGCTCAGGCGCTTGAATAACATGGCAGAGACCATCCACACACTCTGCCTCTGAAACACAGGGAAAGCCTACCACACACAGACACCCACACTGACAGGAAGACTGACAAATGGACTGGGGCCACATCTTCAGTGATGTGGACGCTGTACCAGTGTGATGCAGTGAGGAGAGCTGAACACAAAAGCAAAACTCTCAATTTATGGGTCAATCTACATTCGTACCCTCACCTATGGTCATGAGGTCTGAGTACCGAGACTGAATGAGACTGGATACAAGCAGGGTGGCTGGGCTCTTCCTTAGTGGTAGGGTAAGGCATTCAAGGGACTCAGGATAGAGTCACTACTCCTCTATATCTAATGGAGTTGGAGTTGGTTGGAGCATCTGACTAGCATGCCTTCTAGGTGCCTTGTGAGTGAGATGTTCTGGGCATGTCCTACTGGAAGGAGGTCCCAGGGGAGACCCAGGAGATGCTGGAGAGATTATGTCTCTCAGCTGGTCTGGTAACTCCTCAGTGTCCCCTGCGTGAGCTTTGGAAGTAGCCAGGATGAGGAAGGTCCGGGCTTCTCCGCTTAGACTGCTGCCCTCACGATGGACATACGCCTGTACACACGAAAGTGAAAGAGCTGGAAAACTGGAACTTTTATCCACCACCATGTATTAATGCAATGATGGCCCAAACTCTGTAACTAATAAAAAAGGAACCAAATCAAGGGGATACTCTTTTTTTTTAAATTGAAGAGTAAAGTTATTTCAAAGAAGAAAGGGCTCCTAAAGGGTTTATCACAAATACAAAGACACACATACTGTAATTAATGGAAGAAAAATGCACAGCTGAATTAATTTGAGGAGCATATTCTCTCCCTCTGTGTGATGAATATACAGTAGGGTTCAGAGTAAGCACTAAGACAAAGATACATGGAGAGGTGTTCTGAATGGAGAGATGGTGATGCTGGTAACTGGTTCTTCCCTGAGCTCTCATTTTCTCAATCATGTCTTCATCCTGTCAACAAACCCGAGTCACTGTCCCAGATACACACTGTGTCCATTTCCTAATGAATGCTATACATGCACCACAACAGTCCTTCTCTTTCTTTCTTTCTTTCTTTCTTTCTTTCTTTCTTTCTTTCTTTCTTTCTTTCTTTCTTTCTTTCTTTCTTTCTTTCTTTATGAGGTGACAAACAGTCACTTCAAGGTGCTTCACATTGTAAGGTAAAGACCCTACAGTAATTACAGAGAAAACCCAACAATCAAAACGACCCCCTGTGAGCAAGCACTTGGCGGCAGTGGGAAGGAAAAACTCCCTTTTAACAGGAAGATGAGGAGGTTTGGGGAGATGGCAGAGAGGCTGCAGAGAGGTGTGTAATACTTCAAGCATTTCTGTCATTTTTGAATTTACAGTCTTCAGCCTGTAACCAATGCTGATTCAAGTTACCTTTTCTTAAGGACACTTTTTATTCATATGCAGGATAAATCTCCAAGTTTTTCATGTGGTTTAAGAGAAAAGGTACTAAAAAAAAGTCCATTTTATATTTACAATTCCCAGCAAAACATGTAGAATTTACATACCCAGCATAAAATAGTACACTGCAGTAGGGTAGTGTACAAGTATTTTAGGTACTGAAAAAAGTGACCATTTAAAAAAATAATGACTTAAATGTTCTTTATTTCATAAATAACTTGGTATAAAGTGAAGTATGAAGGATCTTCTATGAGAATTCAGCCTTTAAAACTGCACCAGTTAGTCTTTTCCTCTTTTTCTTCTTTTGGACCACAAGGAGGCAAACTGTGGACACTGAAAGTGGAAAATAGAGTGACATTATTAATAAGATGTTCTAGTTTTACTTATCACTCAAACCAAAAACATAGATTATAAGTCAATCGTAAGCAGATTCAGTTGCACCAGGAAGATTATTAAGATATCACCAGCGAAGGCAGTGATGATGGGAAAGGAGTACCCACAGAAAGAGGACGAAAGCACAGAAAGTCCGTGAGCCCAGCCGGTGTCACTGTCCAGTGTCTTGTCAGGGAAAGATATTCTTGCCTAACCGAGACCTTCAGTGTCCCATTCCCTTAGTTTTACAAAGAAATCAGTATTTTTTGTCAGTCAGACCCTTCTTCCCCTGCAGCTCTGTCCGTGTGGCTCTGAATATAAGTGTTTTCCTTCTGATTAGTTGGAAACAGACAAGGATTCGGACAGGCACGCTGGACATTGAAGTTACAGCAGTGGCCTCTGCTCTGGAATTAAAGTGACACATGTCGTCCCGGCTTTTTCACCTGACATTTTTGTAGCCACTGTTGTCCAGCCTGTGTGACAGCTCCTCACACTATTGTTAACACATCTCTACAACCCCAGACCCCACTGCTCCCACCCATCAACCCAACCCTCCTTCTCATGCTGAAAATTTTACCACTAGCTTTATTGCTTCCAGAAGCAAACGAGTGCAAGTGGTCCATTAAATTTTCTCTCTTTATTTGACTTCTATTGATCCAGGTAAGCTCCACTGAGGGAGCTGGCAGACAGCAGCACAGTTCTTTACAGATTAAAGAAAAGAAACAGTTGCAGTTATGTGTTACGTGCTCCAAAAAACAATGACAGCCAAAATAAATGCTTATTAAGGAATGTATCCTTTATTAAAAACAGACTATAGACTGCAGAATGCCAAGAAGTGAGTGAATCATTTGGGAATTTTTGAAGAGTTCAGAAACAAAACTTTCTAAACGGGACACTTTTCTTTTAAAAGAGGATTTTTTTAGGCTTTGTTCTTAAAGTTCGGTAATTTAATTTTACAGGTAATGATGAGAGCCTGTAAGAGAACATTAACAAGCTAAATCGCACTAGAACGCTCATTAGCATTAGCTTGCTAATTATAACCCCCCGCCCACACACACACTCAACAGGCTGAAATTTTTTCTGGCTAGAACCCTGCCTATGTGCCATACACTTTCAATAAGACATGCGATCATTCTCGTCAGCCCACCCTCTGCCCAGTGTGAATATAAGCAAAAGACTCAAATATTAGATTATGATAAAAAAGATTTCTAAACCCAACGTGCCTGGGGATCCCTCCTCTGAAAGAGAAGGAATCGCCGCTGGCCCGTGCACCCGGCAGCCGGTAATGATCCTTTCGCAGGTTCACCTACTTCCTTGTTATGACTTTAATTCCTCTAGATAGTCGCGTTTGATTGTCGAACATTTATTCTACACACAAAACAAAGCTAGACTCACCTAAAGCTGTTTACAATCTGATCACCTGCAATGTTTAAAATATTTAGGTCACATGACCGGATATTGAGTTCTGATTGTTTCTATAGGGACGTAGAGACTTTTGCTGGCAATGGGGAGTGAGGTTTAGAGGCAGCACATGTAAAATTCAGACTAGGCACATACTGGTATTTGGGGGCTATGACGCAGAAGTATTCGATTGGTGTGGAAAGGATTCCATCAATGTCCTTATCTCATTTTTGACAGAAGTGGCATTTAGCAGTTTTTGCATCTGAATTCTTTGTTTGCATGAATGCACCTATTTAATAGCATTCAATTTTATTTAAATAGTGCCAAATCACAACAGTTGCCTCAAGGTACTTTATATTCAATTTAATTCAATGTTTAATAGTCCACATTTGTCCACGGTTGAGGATGCTATAATGTTTTTTTCTTTGTGAATTTTTTTGCTTAAATGTTACTGTGGATGTCCAAACACACCAACAAAGCAGAGTCCACACTAGAAGTGATTTGTTTGTGGCACATTGGTTTGAAGCAAAAAACTGATAATTTGCAGACATTCCAGGCTGCAGTTGCCTCTAATGTATTTACTATCAGGTCATATGTCAATGAAAGATATCCTTCACTCTCATTGGTAGTCACTTCAGTCCGCACCTGGAAACTAAGAAAAGCTTGTCTCGGGTTCCGCCCATTTCTGGCCACCAGCGGTTATTTTGAGGTCACCCAAATGCCATTCACTTTCTACGTTCTCTTGTCGCTACATTGCTGTGAATTGCTCCCAGTGTGATGCAGCTTAATTGTCAGACCCTATACTGGTGCAGTGGGTCCTGGGTTACTCCCGGTGCACAACAGTTCCTGACCTAAATCCAACTGAACATCATGTTTCGGTTCATTTGATGCTGCCAGGTTGCACCTCAGACTGTCCAGGAGCTCAGTCATGCCCTTGTCCAGATCTGCGTGGAGCTCTCCCAGGAAACATCCATCATCTCATTAGGAGTATGCTCTGACATTGTCAGGCATGCATACAAGCACAAGGGAGCCATACAAGCTACTGAGTACCATTTGAGTTGCTGAAATGGGCTAGCCTGCCACATGATTTTCCACTTTGATTATCAGGGGCCTTTGAATTCAGCCCTCTGTAGGTTGAACATTTCCATTTCCATCATGTCTGGGGTCCTTTCATTCCTAACATTCCTTTCATTGCCAGTAAATTTTAGATTTCATTTTAAAATTTTAGTTTTATCTTTTAGGGCCTTACATGGCCAAGCCCCCCAGTATATCTCTGACCTGTTGAAACCACATTCTTCGTCCCGAGCTCTGAGATCATCAGGTCAGAGGTTACTGTTGGTCCCTCGCACTTGTTTCAAAACTCGTGGGGATCGGGCTTTTGGGGCTGTGGCACCAAGGTTATGGAGTTCTCTTCCACTGTCTTTATGCTGTACAGACTCCACTGACTCTTTTAAAAAGCAGCTGAAGACATTTTTATACAGACAAGCTTTTAATTAACTTGTTATATTTTATGGTATTCTATTGGTTTATATTGTTATGCTTTTAATTTTGTCTTTTGTTGTGAAGCACTTTGTGATTTTTATCTGTGATAAGTGCTATATAATAAATTTTACTTACTTACTTACTTAATCACATTACCCAGTCCATATCAGTATGGATTCATTCAGCATGATTTTTTCCCCATTGACATCTGATGTGTTTTCAAAGTGTGAGCTCTGAGCAGTCTGAGCAGTGTAGTTTACACATTGAAATTCATTAATTTATTCAGTTTTACTTATTATTCACATGTGTAATTTGGAAGTGCGGACAGGTGAGGAGGGGTAGAAGCAGTTAAGACAAAAAAAAAGAAACAGAGCAAGAAAAGGAGAAAAAAGGGGGAGAAAATAGGTGAAAAGATAAAAATTAAAGGACAGAGCTAAAGTAGAAAAACACCATGGGTCACCAAATACTGAAAAATACAACCTCTTTCATTTTCTGAAATATTCTCCTAAACAAACTGAGGTACACTAACTTTATGTTATTCAAAGGTGGCATGAAAATACTGCCGATCAGTGCAGGATAAACAGGTTAGCTTGCTGTACAGCATTGTGATAAATTTACAGTAAAGTACTGAGGCACAGTATCCAAAGTCATGTGCAGTGAGGATGTAACACTATTAACGAGCTCACTGACCTCTGTGGGAGTAGAGTTCAGGTAGCATTTAAGAAGATAATAGTGGAGGTATTACATCCTTAACCTTAGTTACTAAACTTTCAGAAAGACTTCTACTGTGATGAAATTTATTCCCCACTGCTGTGGAATCCATTATTGTACATTTAAATGTTATTAAGAAATGATCAGACAAAAGAGGGTTTTCATGGACTGTTGTTAAATGTTCAGCTCCTATCACACATGTCACAACAAGATCCAGAGTGTGAGGAAGATGGTGGGTGGGCTCATTCACATTTTGAGCCAATTGTGTCTAATAATAGATTAAATGCAGTAAGGCCTATGTGTGATGAGTATGCTTCTATATCTAATTCACTTCCATCGCTTCACTCACCTAAAACGCACAGTGTGGGTGAGGTTGGAGTACAGAAACGAGACCATGTGGAGAAGTCCATATAGTATGGCTATAATTCTCAGAAGAGCTGTTTGTGCAGTCAATGCACATGTTTGAGTGTGTAGGGCCCATTTTGAATATACTTTATACTGGCCTTTTGCCCAGTGATGTGTGCTTTTGTAGAATAGAAAACAGCCTTTTTTGTCCCGTAGAGGGGAAATTCAAGTGTACCAGCAGCAACAGATGTAAAAGTTCACATAAGAAGTTCTTAAAATGTTAAAAACAATATATAAAAACCACTTTAGCAATAACAGTAATAATAATAATAATAATAATAATACTATACAAGACTATAACAGAATATACTGTGCAATTAATCACTTTTCAAAAAGGTACATAATGTTTATAATGTGCCTGTATATTAAGCATCAAAAAGACAGTCCATTTACAGTACAGTGTACTAGTGCAGAAAAACAAATGTGTAATAACAGCAGTTATTGTTATTTAAGAGTAAGGAAGAACAGAGTAAATGATTATGCAAACACCAACATGGATCTAAAATCCACTGCTTTTGTTGGAAGCAGTGATGGTTATAGAGTCTTACAGCTGCTGGGAGGAAGGATCTGCGGTAACACTCCTTTATGCATTTAGGGTGAGGCAGTCTGTCACTGAAGGAGCTCTCCAGCTCAGCAACAGCTTCGTGCATGGGGTGGGAGACCTTGTCCATCAGTGATGTTATTTTAGCCAGAGTCCAAAAGACCACTTAGAATAGAGCTGGTCTTCCTGATGAGCTTATCTAACTGCAGATAAGATGCTGCTCCAACTGCAGCATAGAAGATGGCTGATGCTACAACAGGTCTTCAGGAGCGCCCCCTGCACTCCAAAAGACCCCAGCCTTCTCAGCAGGTAGAGTCTGCTCGGACCCTTCCTGTAAAGCATATCAGTGTTGTGAGTCCAGTCCAGTTTCTTATTCAGGTGAACACCCAGGAACTTATAAGAGTCCACTATTTCAATGTCCACTCCTTGGGTGTTCACCAGTGTCAATGTGGTGGGTCTGCGCCTGCGGAAATCCACCACCACCTCCTTAGTTTTAGCAGCGTTGATCAGGAGGTGGTTCTGCTGGCACCAGTCCGCAGAGTCCTGAGTCCACTGTCTGCACTCTGAGTCATTCTCACCCGTGATGAGGCCGACTATGGCAGAGTCATCAGAACTTCTGTAGATGGCAGTGTGGGGAGTTGATGGAAAAGTTAAAGTCTGTTAGTCTTTATTTTCCCTCATTATGTTTCTTAGTTTGCTCTTGCATTAGTCTTATTATGGGTTTGCAGTTTGCATTTTTAGGTCTTACTTAAGTTATTAGAGTCATGTTCTTGGTTATTGTTTAGTTATGTTTTGATCTCCAGTTCTCCAGTGTTTCCTCTTGTTCTGTCTCTGTTCACGTGTCTGTTTTGCTCAAGCGTTACAGTCCCTTGTCTTGCGTCTTGTGTTTGGTTTCTCTTCTAACAACTTCTGTGTGCTGTGTTAAGTTCATGTTTGTGTCATGTTCGGTCTTTTCGTGTTTTATTTTGGTAATCCCTTGTTTATTCTGTTCAGTTTTGCTTCCTGTGTTCGCTTCCTAGCTGTTTCCACTTGTCCTCAATATCACTTGTGTATATATTGTCTGCGTTTTCCCTGTCCTTTGTCGTATTGTTGCTGATGTTTCTTATTCACCAGACTGTTGAGCACCTGAGTCAATGGACCCCACCCTGACCAAGGAGGAGAAATCTAGACATGTTACACTGCTCAAAAATTACAGGAACACTTTGAAGACACGTGAGATCTCAATGGGGAAAAAAGATACTTTTTCATGTTCAAACAACATTGTGGTATGTGCATTTTAACCATCTATGGGGTAGTTATTTATTACCAAAAAAGAAAAAAAGCCAAATAATTCACTGGAATTGCACAAACCAAAGCACTTGTTGGATCTTTTTGCATTCAGTTGTTGTAGGGTCTTTACCTTACAATATAAAGCACCTTGAGGTAACTTTTTGTTGTGATTTGGTGCTGTATAAATAAAGTTGAATTGAATTCAATGAGGGGGGTTTTAAATACTAAAATCGGGTGAATTAAATGGCATTTAACACCTTGAATGTGCATGGAAACAGCTACTGAACATGTTACATGAGGATTGCTATGCCTTGACCAAGCCCCAGCGAACTGGATATTTTTATACAGCATAAATTCATGAGAAATTGAATGTCCAAGTTGAACTTTCAGAACACCCATACAATTTTAAATGACAGATGTAGCCAATGTGTTTGTTAATTGCTGTTATGGTTAATAGAAATCTTTCACTAGTTCAAATACACCATAGAGACCCTTAACTTCAGCTCAGAGATCCTGCCTATGAGGGTAAAGAGAATAAGTGGCAAGGCTGAGCTTATCTGGTCTTTAAGGTAGAGTGTGTGTCTGGGCTGATGCACTGTGAGGGCACACAAAGGAAATTTGCAGGGGTTCTGCAAGAGAAGAAGCAAGAGTTGAGGCAGGAGGACGAGACTGCAAGTCAGACTGTGTTGCTAAACTTACAGCCACTTTTCTCCATCCTCACATTACTATTCACCCCTCTGTGGCTCACACAGCAGCACTGATGACAGCAGCACCGGGCCAGCATGACAGCATCTGAAGTGAAGTGTTTCCAAATCCTCAGTTCTTATTAGATTAGATGCAACAGTGGTGTGTTTGTGTGTGATAGTGATGTGTAGAAACAGGCAATTTTCCTAAAAGCTTCTCAGGCTTCAATCCAAGGATTCATGTGTGGATTCACAGTGGAAACAAATTTGGCTCCACAATGAATGCTCTTCTGGACAGAATGAACCCTCTTGATGAGAATCTCTCATGGGTGGCAAATGCTCCTGCCCTTTGCCTGCAATGAGATCTGACAGGGCCATTCCAAAGAGACAGTACACCATGACCACTTGCATCACGTAAATCTCTGGCTACAGAAATGCTTGAATGCTGTAAGGAAACAGGAATCTGTTGAAAAGGCCCAATCTATCATTAACTTGGCATTTTTCATGCCTGAGTGATTGACCTCTTTGCCTATGAAACCATACTGTGCTTTGATGATTTTTAACCCTGAATTTATAAAATTTTATGCTTGATGTATACTTAAATTCTCAGTTGCACCATATCTGACTGCACTGAATGATACTGACAGTCATACATATCTGTTATTTAGTATTAAAAACTTAAAGTTATATGCATTATAAAATATCCCTCTTTAATGCACAGACGTAGTTCTCTATTGGTAAATGGACTAGTTCTTATATAGTGCTTTCCTGCTGGAGCAGTGAAAATGCAATATGCAACATGCCTCATTCAAAATTTCTTAAAAATAATAATCTACCAGAACTATGGATGAACAGGTTGCAGCTCTGGATTCACCTCTTTCAATGTCTGAATTCCATGAAACCTTGGGCTTACAAATAAAATGCATCATTAATATTATTATTATTATTATTATGACATCATCCCTCAAATAATAAAGCCCCATGTTCAGATGGTTTTGCAACAGAGTTTCATAAAGAATTTTGGTCTGAGCTAGTACCCACTTTTTTCAGAATGGTGATTCAGATCCAGAATGATCACACGTCATCTCCAAACATAAACTCCACCAACATTAGCCTGCTTCTTAAACCAGGCAAGCAAAGAACTCACAAGCTTCTCTTCCAAAGATGATCACATTTATAGATAAGTTCTAATCTATAGATTACTCATCAACTGGAGTAAATCAACAGTTTTGCCTCTGAATTGTAATTTTCAGAACACCTCCAGGGCTCCATTAAAACAGGTAATATTAGTTATTTAAAGATAAATTTTTCCGCCAGGCTCTCAGACTTGTTACGGTTAAATCATATCCCGCTATTAAAAACAATAGAGGATGATCTCATATGTTGGAATAATTTGCCTATATCACTCATGGGGAGAGTTGCCACCATTAAAATGATGGTGTTACAAAAATTAATTATCTGTTCTCACCAATCCCTAATAAAGCCTCATATGCGTAACCCCTCTCTGACAGCCTGGTGAGAATTTTTAAAAATAACCAAGTCTTCACTTATCCCCTGTAAACTGACACCCATTTGTAACAATCCAGATATTTTTCAGAAAAAGAAAATATTCCGTTTTCCGTTATGGCAAGATAAGGGTACAAATCATTTAGAGCATATTATTCAAGATGGAAACTTTATTACATTTCAAGAACTTGGAGAAACAAAATATGGAATAGCCAACAGTAAATTTCTTGAATATCAGCAACAGACGTCCATTCTACAGGGAATATTTAATCTCAGTCAACAGAATTTAGAAATACCTACATGGGTAACAGAATTTTTAAACCTCTGTATCCCTAAATTGTTTTCAAAATTATATAAATTATTATTAAAAAATGATGATTTAGTTTCCCTCCCAATCGCAAAGTGGGAGCGTGATCTCTCTGTCAACCTAGATCAAAACTTCTGGACAGAAATATGTTTAAATATCTTCAAAATGACTAGAACTCCCAAATTACAACTTATACAGTATAAAATCCTCCATAGAAGGCAATATACTGGACAAAGGATGTTCCAAATGGGCCTTTCACACTCAAACATATGCACCCTTTGTACGAGCAACTCAGAGGAGAACTATATACATGCTCTGTGGTCTTGTGTACCTTTTCAGATGTTCTGGCAGAGGATATATGAAGACCTATCCACATGGTTTAGCTGTCATGTCCAAAACTCCCCCAGACTGTGCATTTTAGGTGATGTCAGTGAATTAGCTATGGAGGCAAATATATCACACATTGTTCTTACTGCCTTGTGTATCGCTACTATCCTCATGAATTCGAAGTCAAAAAATAAACCATGTATTACACAATATATAAATTATTAGCAGATCACACTAGTTTAGAGAGACTGTCTGCTTCTTCTAAAAACCAGTTGGATGAATTTTCCTCTGTGGTTTCCACAGATCAGCTCCATTACATAGGCCCTGTTTCTGGGTGCCGGTGCCAGTATTTGAACCATTCAGCGGTTTTTCCACTGTGAACGCACTCCGTGCTTGGCCAAAAAATTAGTTCAACTCCAGTCCCGCAAGCTAGCTTGGTCTTGCACCAAGACGAAAGCAGCAGAAGGGCGTGACTCTGTCGTCTCAACATAAAGTTTTCTACCGTTGTTTCACTGCATGGTGTGTGTTACAGGAGGAAAGCGATGCGTTTTTCACAGCTGTGAATTAGGTTGGGCTCTAAGGCTGAACTTGCTGCTTTGTATCAGTTATATCACAGATAAAAAGACACAAAGTGTGTACTTGTTGTCTTGCTCTAATCGCTGTGTGTATTTCCCTCTGTGCTGCACACAGATGCTGCAGTAGTTTGTTTGGACCCTAAAATGTGTTTGCAGCACAAGAAAGGGGAGCACGCTCTCCCACATTTGTGCCCTTCGGCTTCTGTTTCCAGACGAGGACCCGCCCACACTCATATGTAAAGGAGCAGTTCACAAAGCGCGGTGGCAACGCAGGCCGGTTCTTAAGCATTTCGCTGGTTCATTGAAACCAGCACCAGCACTGGCACGAGTACCGGCACCTAAGCGGTGGAAACATAGTACAGTGATCAGTTATGTTCCAGAGACCCACGCGATAGGTGAAAATTCGTGAAGTAGCAGTGTAATACACTGCTCAAAAAAATAAAGGGAACACTCAAATAACACATCCTAGATCTGAATGAATGAAATATTCTCATTGAATACTTTCTTCTGTACAAAGTTGAATGTGCTGTCAAGAAAATCACACAAAAATCATCAATGGAAATCAAATTTATTAACCAATGGAGGCCCTCATAAAATCCTCATGGAGTCGGTTTCTAACCGTTTGTGCAGACACATGCACATTTGGGGCCTGCTGGAGGTCATTTTGCAGGGCTCTGGCAGTGCTCCTCCTGTTCCTCCTTGCACAAAGGCAGAGGTAGCGGTCCTGCTGCTGGGTTGTTGCCCTCCTACGGCCTCCTCCATGTCTCCTGGTGTACTGGCCTGTCTCCGGGTAGCGCCTCCAGCCTCTGGACACTATGCTGACAGACACAGCAAACCTTCTTGCCACAGCTCGCATTGATGTGCCATCCTGGATGAACTCCCTTGCAGTTACGCTGTTGAGGGGTACCGATCTCGGGTGCTGCAGTGCTCCAGAGTGCGGTCACCGTGGGCCACAGGTCCACCTCTCTCTGCCCAATGCTGAGGTGTTGGAAATCGGGGTGCCTACTGAGCCAGCGGTTCTTCCAGTGTGGAGCTTTGCAACCTCTAATGTTTAATTACATTATAGTCATTATAATTCACAAAACATTGTGATACACACAGATCCTTGGGGGGCAGGCATGCTACCCAGAGGATGATGAGATGAGGCTGCTGAGGAGGCCCCACTCAGGTCCTCAATACTTTCTGCTTTCTACTTTCTACTTTCTGGGGGAGGCTTCGTCTGGGACCTCCCTCTCCTGTCTGCTGAGGTGGGCATGCAGCTGTTGTTGGAATGTGTGGCCATGGGTCTTCAATGCTGTTGTTGGGCTGCGGACGGCCCGGGTTTCCTGGGTCCTTCTCTATCCGCCTCTGGCTTCTTGTGGGCGGAGCTGCAGCTTTCTGCCTCATTAGTAAGTACATTTCATGACAGACACAGACACTCACGCTTAATCATGCAGGCACGGCATAGCAGGATTGTTGGTTTGTGTAGCCGTGCTTTGTTTCTGTTATGTTTTTTCCTTATAAATTTATTTTTCCAGGTATTGTTTGTTTTTTGTATGTTGTTTTTTCCTCTTTTACAAGTGCAGCACTTGATGAACCATTATGGTTTATTTGCTTGTGCTCTGTTCCCTCTATCCCCTTTTTCTGTTTTCTCCCCTTTCTCTCTCTTTTTCCCTCTCTCTCAGCCTGTCAACTCTGGCATTACAAGGACACATGTATATGGATGGGAAAAATAACACAAATAGACAAATAAAATAAAAGGAGAAACATTATCCAGTGGAGCCTATAGAGAATCTACAGAGCTCATCTTGGAAGTGTGAATATATCTGGCACAACAGATCATAATTCTGTTTGCAAAATCTGCCAGACAAAAAAAAAGTTGGAAAGCACAAATTGCAGCAACTACCAGCAGTTACACAGAGTGCAGATATTTTTAAGAGGACTTAGACTTTTTTGACTAAATTTGAAACCTTTGAAGAAAAAATCAGTAAAAAAATGACAGTGAATTTTTAATTTTATTAAAATTATATCTGGCACCAAAAATTACATAAACTATGCTTAAATAATTAAATGATGCATGTTACTTGGTGGGTGACTCAAATCCTTAGTAGAAAATCAAACTTATGGCCTTGGCCACTGACGCATAGAATGTATTGGTGTGTGTGTGTGTTTAAATACTATACTATACTAAATGAATTCATCCGTATTTTATTAGGGTTTCATTAATTATGTAGAAAGATGCCTACACATGTGGGAAGGCTTCCTGTGAATTTAAGGAGGAACCACGTGCTGCTAAAAGAGAAGAGAAAATAAAGCAGTGGGGTGAATGAGTGTGTCAGATTGCACAGGTTGTATATTTGGTCTTTGTACATTTATTACAGTGAGACTGCACAATTATCGGCAAAAATAAACTCAACATTATTGCTTGTCAGAACATTTGAGTCTGGCCATTGATATTTCATCACATAAACATATAATCCAAAATGAAACAAGAATTTAAACAAAGTGTAAGAAAACAGAAAAAAAATTTACCACAAAACTGCATCACATTCCCAAAAGATGAAGGTGAGGGAACAAATCTTTATTGGGACAAATCAAAAATCACAGAAACCTTCAAATTATTGATACAGCACACAAACACAAGTCAGCAGGTGATGAATGAGCGGCCGGGGCCAGGCTCATCCATCTCCTCACCGGTGCACTCGGCAGCACCAACGTGACAGGAACGGTCAAATAACATTTAGCACACTGGGAGCCCTGTGTTTGGGGAGAGATTATTACTGTCACTGTTTTAATGGATTAGCTTGGACCGGCACACATTCAGCCAATGGGGCATGAGGACTGTGCATTAGCATAGCTATCAGAAGTCCAGCCAGGCAGCAGCAGGTTGGTGATTGACAGATGGAGGTGGCTGCCCAGCAGACATGTAGGCACTCTAAGACCAAACAGCGAGTGGCCAATTATGTGGGGAGAAGCAGGGTCATTCATCATTCAGTTAGACACCTGTCCAGCCACACAAAGAAGATTCGAGACCCTCAGCCTGCATCTCTAGACAGAGATGATGCTCATTAGATTGGACTGGGAGAAATAAAGCAAGTCCAGATGTTGCATTTAGAGCCCAAAGCATTTTCACAAAATAGTGATAGAAACATGACGTGTACCTCACAACACTGCTACACTATTTCTGGTTGTAAAAGTAGAGGAGCAGAACTTTTGTTTTTGTCATCCAGTGACCCGAGGAGACCGAGTGAGACACTGATCCTGACACAGGAAGGGCTCCTAATTCCCCACTAATGCTAAAAATGTTTCTGTGATTGATAGATAGATAGATAGATAGATAGATAGATAGATAGATAGATAGATAGATAGATAGATAGATAGATAGATAGATAGATAGATAGATAGATAGATAGATAGATAGATAGATAGATAGATAGATAGATAGATAGATAGATAGATAGATAGATAGATAACTAAACATAACATCAAGTAAGAGTGCCAATGATGAGTATTAAACTATACATATACATATCAAGATGAAATAGATAAAAATATAAAAACATTGGAAATGAAGAGTTATATTAAGGCTGATGCTGTACAAGAAAGTAGTGCAAACCGCATTGATGAATAATATAATATGTAATATATACACTATAAATCAGAGTATGTCCAAAAAGAGTCCGGAAACAGCAGCAAGAGGATATAATAAAAAACTTTTGTGTAGGATCTTATGTCCTGACAGGTGTGTTCACCTGTCACACAAAGAAGAGTTATTACACAGTTTTATGGAGAACGGTAGGAACGATTTCCTGAAGCGTTCTTTATGGCAGCGAGGTTGCCTTTTGTCCTGTCTCTCTCCACTCAGCCCCAACCGGTCGCAGCAGATGACTGCCCCTCCCTGAGCCTGGTTCTGCTGGAGGTTTCTTCCTGTTAAAAGGGAGTTTTTCCTTCCCACCGTCGCCAAGTGCTTGCTCATAGGGGGTCGTTTTGACTGTTGGGTTTTCTCTGTGTTATTGTAGGGTCTTTACCCACAATACAAAGCGCCTTGAGGCGACTGTTTGTTGTGATTTGGCGCTATATAAATAAAATTGAATTGAATTGAATTGAATTGAGGTTGAATCAGTCTGAGGGAGAAGGAGCTCTGCTGCCTCAGCAGTGTGGAGTGGAGGGGGTGAGATGGTTGTCCATAATGGAGAGCAGTTTGTTCAGTGACCTCCTGACCCTCACTGACTCAAACGTCTCCAAACTCTGACCTATGATGGTTCCAGCCTTTCGAATCAGTTTGGTGATCCTGCTGGCATCTCTGGCACTGATGCTGCCCCCCCCCCGCAGCAGACAACAGCAAAGCAGATGGCACTTGCTATCACAGACTGGTAGAAGATCTCCAACATCTTGCTGCACACATTAAAGGATCTGAGCTTCCTTAGAAAGTACAGTCTGCTCATCCCCTCCCTGTACACAGCATCACTGCTGGTCCTCCAGTCCAGTCTGTCAGTCAGGTGAACGCCCAGGTACAGGATGTCTCTGGATGAAAAGAATCTGGAAGATTACATATTACATTGTGTGAAGCTGATCTTGAAGGAAGCCTCAAACATTGTTATTATATAAATGTAAGTCAACCAGGCAACCAGACAAAATATTAATGTCAACACCCTAACATTTTCACACTGACAACAATGATGACATAAGACAAATTCCCAGCATGATTCCAGAGTTAATGCTTCCGCTCTGGTGATCCAAACGTCTAACCTGGCACCACCATGAGGTTCATATTTGTGACTGAGACTCATATATCTCATCAAACTTCATTGCGCTTTGATACAGATACTTGTGATGTTTTTAACTTTAAATTGAGCAGCACTTTGTCAAAAATTTGACATTTAATTTAAACATTTTAGTCTTGTTATAAGAAGTTCAGTAATTAATTTAATGTCATAAATGGATGCTTTCAGTAAGGGCATAACTGCCAAAGGTTTGCTGCAGGTTTTCTGGTTCCAGTGCATGACATGGAAGTTAGTTTTGGATGTCATGTAGATAAACACTTAGAGTATATCCACAGACAGTTACTTTAGACTACTTTGTACTTTAAACAGCCTTGAGTGGTACAGAGGAATCAAAAAGCACTACCACTGTCTGATACAGCCATGTATTAGTATTATTTCTAATCATATGATTGCATTCATCAACTAAAGACAGAGAACTTCCATTCTAGCTTATCAGTCAAAGAATAAATAAGTGCATGTAGCAGAAAGACAAATGCAAAGTACTTCTTGTGCAGTGAATAGAAGAGTTTTTAACAGCCTATGACAGAGAAGTTTCAGTTTTAAAAACAAGTGTATGATTTTAGCCCCATCAATCCTCGACTTCCTGATTATGCCTCCTCAGTTTCCCGCTCATTGATTGCAAACTATAAACCATCACATAATACTGAAATTAACAAATGCTTGACATTTGCTCCGCATCCAATTACTCAATATTCAAGGCTGAGCACATGTTTAATCAACATTCATATCCCCTAGGGAGGGACAGGGAGCTCTCTGCTCCACCACCTCAGCCACATTAAGGCCTGTCCCCTGGGTTCTCTTGGCAGGCATCGCTGTTCACGTTCAACCAGACTCGGCTGGAGACGGTGACATCCCCCTCCTCCTGGGTCCCGCTCAGCACATGGTGGTGCCAAATAAACTGCACAGGGAGATGTTGGGTGGGATGCAAAAGATTGATTCACCTACCAAAAAGAATGCTAAGCAACCAACAGCCACACACATGTGCGCGCGCACGCACACACATCTTTTAGCTCAGACTGTCTGTTATGCTCAAAGTTGACCCAGGCCTGTGTGACCGTTAAGGCTTAACCCAGAGAAATGCAGTGACTGGCTGAAAGGAGTCAACCACTGTTGCCCTTTTACTATTGCCTCTGATTATTTATTTAATTTAGTACTGTAAGACACAAGCAAACCCAAATTTACTTATGAAGCACATTTAAAACAAAAAAGTGGACCAAAGTGCTGGCCATGAAACAAAGGCTTACCCAATAACATTAGAAATAAATCATACACACACACATTTGCAAACACACATCAATAGATACATCCAACAAATCACAAACTACGAGAGATAGCAGCCTAAATATCTAAGCTTTAAGCTCTTTCAAGCATACTTTTAAAAAAACATGCAAGGTGGGGAGCAGTCTAACATGAGGGGGTTGCTCATTCCACAGTTTAGGGGCAATAGCTGAGAAAGCTCAATGGAGCCAACCCATTCAGGGATATAAAGACATAAAATAGAATCTTAAAATCAATCCTAAGACATACAGGAAGCCAGTGAAGGGGAACAGGGAAGGGCCAGAACAGGGGAGATACGTTCCATATTGTGGGTTCTGGTGAAATGCAAGCAGTAGCATTTTGGACCAGCTGAAGGTATTAAAGGAGGCCTGATTTATACCACCAGAGGGCATTACAATAGTCAAGCTGAGTGTATAGAACTCTCTCAAAATTATTATTATTATTATTATAAGACAAGAAGGGCTTGACCTTATAAAGAAACCTCTGTTAGTAAAAACCTGATTTCACAATGGAATTTATCTTTCCAGTTTTAAATCACAGTGCATTCTAATAATGCTTTTAATGAGCTGCCGTTATTTCCTTTCAGGGGCAAAGAGATTTGGGAATCACCAGCATAGAAGTAGAAGCAGCTTTTCAGAATGAATCCAAGAGGAAGTAAATATAAGGAGAAAAGACTCGGCCCCAGAACAGAACCATGAGGAATTCCACACGGGAGTTGTGCAGAGGAAGAAGCTGAGGATCCCAAACTGACATGGAAACTTCTATCTGATAAGTTTGACCTAAACCCCTCTAAAGCTGTACCTTTTTATGCTGTTTCTGTGTGCTTTTATGTGTAATGTCTTATATTGGTAAACAGAGTGCAGTCAGCATGATTTATGAAGGGTTATAAATATATAACATGAAGAAATAACCTTTTTTTTCAACAATCTTTAGGAGTCTGTGTTATTGTACCTACATTATAATCAATCCAGGGTTTTTGGCCACTTCAAATATCTTTATAGAACTGTGATGTTATATTTGTTGTGATCTCTGCAGCCTTCTGAGACAGATTTCTGTTTAAAAAGACACTTTTAATATCAATGACAGTTTTTACTTTGATAAACAAAAACAATATATATAAAAGTGTGACTCTGCCGTGACTTCAAATGTGTCTTCAAATCTGACGTAGTGTTTGGGAAGCTAGATAGCACTTTGTCGCCAGCACAAGTGCACAACTAAGCTCGATGTTGTCATCTTTAGCTGACACAGACTCACAATAGTGCCTGTATTTCAGCTAGAAAACTCACATCTCTCTCCTCCCTCCATTGTTTACGTTTGTGTGTTTGTGTGCTGTTATTGTGTGCTTTTGTCTTTTGTCCTGTCTCTCTCCCCTCAGCCCCAACCAGTCGCAGCAGACTGCCCCTCCCTGAGCCTGGTTCTGCTGGAGGTTTCTTCCTGTTAAAAGGGAGTTTTTCCTTCCCACCGTCGCCAAGTGCTTGCTCATAGGGGGTCGTTTTGACTGTTGGGTTTTCTCTGTGTTATTGTAGGGTCTTTACCCACAATACAAAGCGCCTTGAGGCTACTGTTTGTTGTGATTTGGCGCTATATAAATAAAATTGAATTGAATTGAATTGAATTGAATTGAATTGAATTATTGTCCTCATGATGAAAACGGGATGCAATTGTTGCATTGGCCAGACATCACTCCCCGTGATGCAAGAAAAAAAGCAAAAATATATCTTTGTACTGAGAAAAATAACAAAAATAGTAATGCACAGTGACTTGGATAAGTTACTTTACTCTGATTACTGGACTGCAAATAGTAAGTAATGTGTTACTGACATCACTGATCGTTGTACCTGGTGGACATGATCCCAGTGGTCAGAGAGGACTTTTGAGAAGATGAGGATGTCATCCAAGTACACGAAGACAAACCGACTGGGGAAATCACAGAGGACATCATTAAATCATTAGCCATGGCCTGGACGACGGGGGGGGGGCGAGCATTTGTGAGACCAAAAGCCATCACCAAATACTCAAAGTGGTCCAAGTGAGTATTGAAGGCAGTCTTCCACTGCCCCCCCCCCTCTTTAATCTGGACCAGGTGGCAGGCATTCTGAACATAGTTTTGAGAAGACGTGTTGCTCCCTGCAAAAGTCAAAAGGCACAAAACAAGTCAATAGATATTAAATTTTTTTTACTCTGATGTTATTCAAATCTCTAAAGTCAATGCACGGCCTATGCTGGCGCCTTAGGGGGTGAAGAGGAGGACCAGATAATTCCAGCAGCGAGGTAGTCTATGGTATACTTCTTCATTGCATCACATTCAGGTTTAGTTAAGCTGTACAACTCACTGGGGAGCACCAGGTAGCAGGTCAACAGCACAACAGGACAATGAGGAAGGAGAGAGAGAACTACATCAGAAAACCTCTTGTGATATTCCTCAGGCATGGCAAATGAATCCACAATTAGAGGTAATTGATCTGAGGTCATCTGAAGGGGAAGCAGACTTTGGACAGCTCCGATGGCAGAAAGAACTCCAACCTGATATATTATTTTGGGACCTGTCTATACCAGGAGTGACCCAAGACTAGTGGCATGGTGGGAGTGTCAAACAGGTACAGACTGAGATGTTCCTGATGGTTACCTGAGAGGAGAAGATAAGGGAGACAGGTGAGGCATTATATGTGATAATTGCAAGGTGAACACCATTTATAACAGAAACCGAAACTGATTCAGGCAGGCTTTCCAGCAGTAATTCTTTGCCAACATGGGATCTAAAACGTTCTGCTTAACACTGATAGGGAGAGAGAGAGGATTAATGTCACAACTGATCTTACCAGGAGCCATCAATCTTGGTAAGGAGAAATGATCAAGAATTTTTCCCACCAATATCCCCACCTTTACTCCCGGCTCTGTCTTTTGGAAGCAACAGCACTGGTCAATGAAATGACTTCAATGACCACAATGCAAACACTTTTTCTCTGCCTCGTGGCAGGAGAGAACCTGGCTGTACCTGCACTGGCTTTACAGTGGGGGTAATAATTATTTGATCCCCTGCTGAATTTGTAAGTCTGCTCACTTATAAAGGAACAAACAGTCTCTAATTTTTAATGGTAGTTTCATTTTAATGGAGAGATGTACAATGTCAAGCGAAATCCAGAAAAAAAATTACATGAAAGTTATAACTTGATTTGCATGTCATTGAGTGAAATAGTATAGAAACGTTTTGATCCCTAAGCAAAACATGATTTCATATTTCCATCCATGCCTGAACCACCTCAACTAGCTCCTTTTGAGGTGGAGGAGCAGTGGCTCCATTCTGAGCCCCTCCCAAATGACTGCACTTCTCACCCTATTTCTAAGGGAGAGGCCAGCCACTCTTCAGAGGAAGCTCATTTCTGCCCCTTGTTTTCCGAGCAGGGCTCCTTCGCTGGCGAGAGCACAATGAATCAGACCTGAGTCCATTGGCTGGCCACATTGTTCTGTCTTAATGAAAGACTCAAATGCACATTAGTGAGGACTTCACTTGGACATTTTACACCACATAGCTGGCTAAGAGAGCTCAACAGTGGCTGTACTTGCTGAGGAGGCTGAGGAAGTTTGATGTGTTGACCAAGATTGTCAGCATCTTCTACAACTGCATCACCACGTGGTACAGCAATGCTACAGGCCGAAAACGCCTGCAGAGAGCGGTTAAGTCTGCTGAAAAGATCATTAGGACCCCACTGTCCTATCTGCAGAGCATTTACTATCGCAGAGTCCGCAGGACAGCTGCCTCCATCCTCAAAGATTCTACCCACCCCCAACATGGACTGTTCACACTTCTACCCTCAGGCTGGAGGTATAGAAGTGTGAAATCCAGGACATCTAGACTGAAGAACTCTGTCTTCCCCACTGCCATTAGACTCCTTAACACCTGGTAGGAGTTTACAACCTTGGTCTACTACTATCTACATTTAACAATTTGCACATACTGCTGTTTACTCACTACACAACTGATACATTACACAAATATGTACATAGCCTATTGCAGCCCAAATTCTTATCTGTATATTTGCACAGTCACATTTGCATGTACATATTATTGCATCTCGCATGCTGTTTCATTATTTTGTGTTTATCTAAATTATCATTCATCTATTTATCTTGTTATACGAGGAAGTTTTTCTTTTCTGCCTGGCAGCTGTTGTGGACGGCAAAGACAGAATTTCATTGTACAGAGAAACATGTTTCTGTACTGTGCATATGGAAATAAAACTTGAAAACCTGCATGGCTCTGGATAAAAGGTTTAACAGATTTATCATCACTGATGAGGTTTTATGAGATGTTTTCCCTGGGAGGTCAAAGGTCAGGCAAACAGTCAAGTCCACAGATTTCTTTCTGACAGAATAAACTCTACAACCAGGGCTTCTGCACAGGAAATAGAAGAGTAAATTCCAGGACAACAGAAAGCTAAACTTAGCATACTTAGAGTAGCAAACAAAGCATGAGGAGCCAAATCACACCACCACAGCTGGTGCAACAATCTGGCACCGTTTGGAGGATTTCTTCAGCCTTAAACAGCAGCAGGTGAGGAACGATTGCAGTGTACTCATTCACATCAAGGTGTGCAACTCCAGAGGCGGGGACCCAGGAAACAGACAAAGAATTTTCAGTGTTTTAAAACTCATAAATAATCCAATAAAGCTATTTTTGTGACCCAGATGTGATTATGATGATTAATTTATACATTACTCTTCAAAAGTCTTGTGCCACTCCCCATTTCTTTATATTTTGCTTCCAAGGAGCCAGACTTTCTTGTGATATTTTAGAGTTCTTGAACAATAGTTCTCCAGGCTTTCTGAAGGTCTTTTAACTGGCTGCTTTGTCACTCATTTGCATTCCAGTCATTTTACCTGACCATTGCAGAGGAACGTTTTCAGCCTGGTGTGTAGTATATCCTTGAAAAAACTGAGGAACATGCAAGTGGACAAAGCGGAGGACAACAAAAGAAGTGGTAGGCCTAAAAATGATCTACAGCAGATGAAGGATATCTGAAAGTCATGTTCTTAAGAAATAAGAAATATCCAGCAAAGATCTGACACAGGATCTGAGAGCCACATTTGGCCCTTGATCCATCCGCTGTGATGGGGCTCTTGTCAAAATTGAAATATGAACACAGATTTTGATCCACTGTGCGATACTGTTCAATACTGTGAATCTGGAAAGAATCTGATGTCAGTGATCACACACAGTGGACGTATCAGTCATGGATTAGCTCCCCCAGAGCCCACACAGCGGACAGAGAACAGAATGGAACAAAAGGCAGCCAATATCCAAGAAGGAGCTTTGGAATGTCCTTTAAGAAACCTGGAGAACTATTCCTGAAGAATAAGAAATAAGACATAAGAAAAAATATACCACGTAATAACTTTTCAAGCTCATTAGAACTGTAAAAATTCTGTTTTTGTTTTAAATACTGTATTTCATTTACCGCATTTTCAATTTTCTTTGCAAAATATTAATAAATTAGGCATGGCTCAAGACTTTTGCACAGTACTCTACATCCATCCAGCAGTGAAGATGGGTTTCAAAAAATAATCTTGACTTGGGCCCTCTAAAGGTAGAACTTGGCCTGTGACTTTGGCAGTTTGCTGCTGAAAGCTTTCCTCCATTCATCCTTCATTTTAGGGCCAAAGAAACCATAGTTCTGTAGATTGCAGAGAATCTGATGTGCTCTTAGTTCTACATTAAAGACTATGTATCTTAAGACGGGCACAGCGGTCCCTGTCTATATTACAGTTCACTTATCGCGGCTTGGCTGCATCGCCAATTTTTTTGAAAAATATTACTAATTTTGTTTTGCGGAGTTTTCACTATATTGCAGGATTTTGCGCTATTTATGTATTTCTGTAACACCCCATAACTATGTTCATGACTCTTAATAAGAGATAAGCTACGCCTACGCCTTTAGCAGACTTAGAAGTAACGGCCGAGGGTGAAGATACTGCACCACCTTCATCACCATCAGTACTGCACAGCTACATAATTCGTCATCTTCATCATTCAGGTTGTAGTGAGAGTGTGGGAAGGGTTTATACAGCCTTAAACTATCTATAAATAATAAAATAAATATAACACCGCTACTTCATGGATTTGGAACGTAACCCCCACGATAGGTGAGGGATCCCTATATTAGTTTCTTCCTTGAACAAAACTTCTTCTCATCTAACGGTCTTGCAGCTCAGTTCAGAATGATTTGTGTTTACAGGGCACAGGTTACCAAAACCAGCATGCAGACTAAACACAAACCACAGTTTCAGTCTGAGTTCAGACGCCTGACTTCAGAGGGTTTTGGACATTTGGTATTTGGATGTGGTATCCTGCTGATTTATGGTCCTGGGTTGGTGTGCATTTGTGTAGATCTTTGGCTAGACAAGGACAAGTTGGCTTGAACAGGTAAAGATGTGACAGTGCATTTCACCATAAAAATGAAGAACTGGGAATAAAATATTAAAGATTAAAAAAGCAGGCGACGTGGACAGTTTTCATTGTTTTTACTACAAAGATGTTCTTTTCCCTGTTATGTCTCAGGTTTCCTCTGCAGGAGAGGTAAATGTAAAAGATCAACATCAGTGCAAACATGGACCAAAGTAACCTACATTCTTGACTATACATATCTTTAATTTATGACACTTCCCCCTAGCAACGGTACACAGCTACAACAAGAAGATGGCAGTGTGCAAAACTCTACATGACACTTACAGACTACCAATACACAACCATGCCAGGAGGGTCAAACTGCATATTTGCAACATTTTACAAAAATAACTGGGCCAAAGTTTATGACATTTGACCAAGCACGAGCAAAAGGGAAAGTCTGTTAAATATAGGCACATATCACTTTTTTTAAAATGGTACCCTAACCTAGGTGGTGGATTCGGCTCTCTGTGGGCCCTTCGGAGCTTTGCAAAGATTATTGGGTAATGAATATTATCAAGAAGATAATTCAGATACTCTTCATCAAAACCAGCTGTTACCTCAGCTTAACTCTCCTTTAAATACACATGCATGCAGACAGATAAACAGGGACAGACCGGGACAGGATGTGTGTTGTGTAGGAATTGTCAGACTGCTGATCAAATGCAGCATTACATCTGCATGTATGTATGGTGGAGATAACTGGATGTGTCAGCAAATGATGGATGACCAGAGGCATATACTGCCTCCCAGAAGTCTTATACCATTGGCCCACTCCCCCATCCATCTAAGTCTGCCCAGCTACTTCATCTGTCAGAGAAAAGCCATTTTCTGTGCAGCTGTGCATTAAGGTTATTCTGTTTCTTTATTACAAACTCTGGTTCTCCCACTACACTGCAGATATCTAAAAAATGTCTCATACAACACTTTAAGTATATATAATGTCCCCCCTTTTGTCTTTCTGGGTGTATGCTCATTATTTAGCCATAATTGCCATTTTTAAACCAAATACTTCTCAGTAGATTTATTAAAACCAATAGCTGGTTTCACCATTCAACCACAATTATTGAAAGAAAGTAATGCAGTGGGGCCAATATTTACACACTGAGCTGCATGTTGTGTCCCTGATGTGTGTGGGGTTAATATAAGGCAGGCCATATTTTGAGACTGTGATGTGCTTGAGGAAGCAACACATGGAGACAAAGACAGAGCCACCGTCATCATTAATCTTAGTCATTGGGTAAGGCTGGCCCAATCTGCCTGACCAGGGCAGTGACAAATGCCACTATTGGACAGGGGCATTGCGTCTCCCTGGTTTCATTTCCCGTTAATGTCACATCCATCACAGCCGGCCCTGTCCTGCCATGTCGCAGGAGATGAAACTGGTCATGGATAAGAATTAATTGGAAGGACAAGAGCGGGTTGATTTGGTGGGGCAGTGTCTGGGCACAATAAGAGTCTCCAACTCACAGAGCAGTTAAGTTTATTTGGGTTTTTGCTCATACGACTGATTTTAAAAAATAAGCCTTTTTGTTATCGCCTTTGGTTAGTGTTGAAAATAGAATGAAAATCTACTTTATATTTCACAAAATTATATCTGTTACTATTAAGGCTTGTTAAAAGGCTGTGTGAGTAATTCTGGGTGAACCCCGATGAGGCAGCATTCAGTTACATACTACTGCCCTCTGGTGATGTATGAAACCCAGCACACCATCACCATTACGGCGTCCCAATCCTGCATTCATAGCACCAGGATTATTCAAGTAAATGGATTATAATTTCACTGGAAAGACAAAGCAACTGCCATTTTGCAGGAATAATTATAGAATTATCAGATCAACAATTCATCATGCCACTTCCTTTTCTTGTGTCTTTATTATTATTATTATTTATATTTACCATTAAAACTGCTAAACATATACTGGAAAAGAGCAATGCCTTTAACAAGAAAAGTATGTGCTGTTCTGCCACATTGGGAAAAGAAAATGGTTCATATCCAAGAAGACATGTATTCATTCAATACATATATATGTGTGTGTGTGTGTGTGTGTGTGTGTGTGTGTGTGTGTGTGTGTGTGTGTGTGTGTGTGTGTGTGTGTGTGTGTGTGTGTATATATATATATATATATATATATATATATATATATATATATATATATATATATATATATATATATATATATATATATATATATATATAATAAACATTATGCCATCTACAAAGATGGCATAATGTTTATTATATATATATATATATATATATATAATAAACATTATGCCATCTACAAAGATGGCAAGATGTAACAAAAAAAAAGGAAAAATGACAACTTCAGTAACGTCTTCTTTTATTCAATAATAGAATCTCAGGAAACACTGCGACACTATGCACAGGGTGAAGGACTGGCTTTGGTGGAAAAACCACCAAAGTGTAAATTTCTTTGAGCTTGTATATTTGACATCAGTTTTATTTTATGGGTTTTTCTAAAAATATACTTTAAAAAAAAATTCAGCATCTGAGTTTGCTGCACAGGCTGCTTTTAGTGAAGTGAACATAACCAGAGTCCTGTGTTTGACTTCATCAGTTTCTGGTCCTACATTTACATATGTTCACATCACACCCTGCCCCCTGCTGACCTGTGTCCACAGTAGCTCCTGGGTGATCAAGGCCGGCCCAGCAGACAGTGAGCTATGAAGATGTGGGTCACAGCTGTGCCTACTACCCTGGAGAACATCTGTTTTCATTCTGAGAGTATCTGAACTATGAGAGCTGACAGAAACAGGAATACCTTGTAATTCTGATTTCTCAAATGTATTATCTGGTCATGTGTTGAGCAAAAGGAATGTTAAATGTGATAAATCAGTTAATTTTTTAATTAAAATATCTGGAATGGACAGATGTCAGGACTGTTTCTGATTTCTTGATATTAAATACCAAATTAAGTTCTTAAACTAAGGAAAACCTTGACCCCACTGCAGGTCAGTCCCTATTATATGCCCATTGCAATGACAATATGAAATAGGCAGTCTAAACTGAAGTGAACATGCAGTAACGTCTTACAAAGTCGATATACTAACATCATGGGAGATGTCTTTGTTTATTTTTGCCACCAAGTTACTGAGATCAGGCTTTTAGTAAAAGTGAAAGGAAATGAGATGTGATGTTTTTTGTTAGCTCACTTGCATAAAGCATGGAGCAATTTATCTGATTCTTATCCTTTCACTAAGTACATGACAGCAGTCAGAAGCTGGAAGGAACTGATTCTGGATACATAGACTGTATTACACACACAGCTGCTGACTAAAGTGACAATTATATGATTATATTTTATACAATTATATTATTGAAGTATAATAACTGTACAATATTAGTAAAAAAGAAAAAAAACTTCACTCAAATCTGGAACCATATGTGTGTGTGTGGACCCAGTAAGACTGCATAAATAAATGAAACTGAAGGTCTGTAGCCCTGAAGCATAGTGCTCATATGTACTTAGTAATGCTGACTCTCTAGAAGTCCATGCAAAGATAAGGGAATATTAGTGCAATATTTTGGGGTTAGGGACATAAAAGTGACATGCTGCATCAGACTATCTTTGAGAAATAACTGCGCAGTCATCTGCTAGACAATGACATGCTTAAGAGCTGGCTGGCATTGACAAGCACATCATATGACAAATAGAAATAATGTGCTTCCAGTATCTCACACACTGCAACACAAAGAGGTGAGCTGAATGAAAGTAAACAGAGGCCTGAGCTAGAGGACAGCACTACGTGGCCTGACAGCAGGATGATAACAGGCCACTGCTGAATGATTCAGTCAGGCAGCTCAGCCCCTCAGCCAAGTGCTAAGACGTGCCTATCTTTGTGTGTTACACCGATTAGCTTCACATGCATGATGAGGGATGAAGGAATTTGTCATCATTTGCATCATTCCATGTAGATGGAGCTACAGCCAGTGATGGGTCCCCTGCTTGTCATACCCCAAAGGGAGTTTGCAAACCCAGTGGAAGAATCTCTTTTTTTTCCCACTGTAAACAAAAATCTCAATTTCATGTTGTCAAAAAAAGAGAGACTCATGCTGGTCCATCAGAATGGTCTCCTCATTTGGTCCACCACAAAATACACTGCTCAAAAAAATAAAGGGAGCACTCCAATAACACATCCTAGATCTGAATGAATGAAATATTCTCATTGAATACTTTGTTCTGTACAAAGTTGAATGTGCTGACAACAAAATCACACAAAAATCATCAATGGAAATCAAATTTATTAACCAATGGAGGCCTGGATTTGGAGTCACACACAAAATTAAAGGTTAAAAACACACTACAGGCTGATCCAACTTTGATGTAATGTCCTTAAAACAAGTCAAAATGAGGCTCAGTATTGTGTGTGGCCTCCACGTGCCTGTATGACCTCCCTACAACACCTGGGCATGCTCCTGATGAGGTGGCGCATGGTCTCCTGAGGGATCTCCTCCCAGACCTGGACTAAAGCATCCGCCAACTCCTGGACAGTCTGTGGTGCAACGTGACGTTGGTGGATGGAGCGAGACATGATGTCCCAGATGTGCTCAATGGGATTCAGGTCTGGGGAACGGGCGGGCCAGTCCATAGCTTCAATGCCTTCATCTTGCAGGAACTGCTGACACACTCCAGCCACATGAGGTCTAGCATTGTCCTGCATTAGGAGGAACCCAGGGCCAACCACACCAGCATATGGTCTCACAAGGGGTCTGAGGATCTCATCTCGGTACCTAATGGCAGTCATGCTACCTCTGGCGAGCACATGGAGGGCTCTGCGGCCCTCCAAAGAAATGCCACCCCACACCATTACTGACCCACTGCCAAATCGGTCATGCTGAAGGATGTTGCAGGCAGCAGATCGCTCTCCACGGCGTCTCCAGACTCTGTCACGTCTGTCACATGTGCTCAGTGTAAACCTGCTTCCATCTGTGAAGAGCACAGGGCACCAGTGGCGAATTTGCCAATTCTGGTGTTCTCTGGCAAATGCCAAGCATCCTGCACGGTGTTGGGCTGTGAGCACAACCCCCATCTGTGGACGTCGGGCCCTCATACCATCCTCATGGAGTCGGTTTCTAACCGTTTGTGCAGACACATGCACATTTGTGTCCTGCTGGAGGTCATTTTGCAGGGCTCTGGCAGTGCTCCTCCTGTTCCTCCTTGCACAAAGGCAGAGGTAGCGGTCCTGCTGCTGGGTTGTTGCCCTCCTACGGCCTCCTTCACGTCTCCTGGTGTACTGGCCTGTCACCTGGTAGTGCCTCCAGCCTCTGGACACTACGCTGACAGACACAGCAAACCTTCTTGCCACAGCTCGCATTGATGTGCCATCCTGGATGAGCTGCACTACCTGAGCCACTTGTTCAATTCAATTCAATTCAATTTTATTTATATAGCACCAAATCACAACAAACAGTCACCTCAAGGCGCTTTGTATTGTGGGTAAAGACCCTACAATAACACAGAGAAAACCCAACAGTCAAAACGACCCCCTATGAGCAAGCACTTGGCGAAGATGGGAAGGAAAAACTCAGTTTTAACAGGAAGAAACCTCCAGCAGAACAAGGCTCAGGGAGGGGCAGTCATCTACTGCGACCGGTTGGGGCTGAGGGGAGAGAGACAGGACAAAAGACATGCTGTGGAAGAGAGACAGAGATTAATAATAATGATTAAATACAGAGTGAAGTATAAGCAAGTAAATAAGGTGAATGAGAGGAAACAGTGCATTATGGGACCCCCCCCCCCCCAGCAGCCTAGGCCTCTAGCAGCATAACTAAGGGGTGGCTCAGTGTCATCTGATCCAGCCCTAACTATAAGCTTGATCAAAAAGGAAAGTTTTAAGCCTAATTTTGAAAATAGAGAGGGTGTCTGTCTCCTGAACCCAAGCTGGGAGCTGGTTCCACAGATGAGGGGCCTGAAAGCTGAAGGCTCTGCCTCCCATTCTACTCTGAAGTATCCTAGGAACCACAAGTAAGCCAGCAGTCTGAGAACGAAGTGCTCTATTGGGGTGATATGGTACTATGAGGTCTTTGAGATAAGATGGGGCCTGATTATTCAAGACCTTGTATGTTAGGAGAAGGATTTTAAATTCTACTCTAGATTTAACAGGGAGCCAATGAAGAGAAGCCAATATGGGAGAAATCTGCTCTCTCTTTCTAGTCCCTGTCAGTACTCTAGCTGCAGCATTTTGGATCAGCTGAAGGCTTTTCAGGGAGCTTTTAGGACAGCCTGATAATAATGAATTACAGTAGTCCAGCCTAGAAGTAATAAATGCATGGATTAACTTTTCAGCATCAGTCTGAGAAAGGATGTTTCTAATTTTATAAATATTGCGCAAATGTAAAAAAAGGGGTCCTACATATTTGTTTAATATGTGCATTGAAGGACATATCCTGGTCAAAAATGACTCCAAGATTTCTCACAGTGTTACTGGAGGCCAAAGTAATGCCATCCAGAGTAAGTATCTGGTTTGACACCATGTTTCTAAGATTTGTGGGGCAGAGTACAAGAACTTCAGTTTTATCTGAAGTTCTAAGCAGAAAATTAGAGGTCATCCAGGCCTTTATGTCTTTAAGACATTCCTGCAGTTTAACTAATTGATGTGTGATAACTTGTGTGGGTTGTAGAGTCCGTCTCATGCTATCACGAGTGTGAAAGCACCACCAACATTCAAAAGTGACCAAAACATCATCCAGAAAGCATAGGTACTGAGAAGTGGTCTGTGGTCCCCACCTGCAGAACCACTCCTTTATTGAGTGTCTTGCTAATTGACAATAATTTCCACCTGTTGTCAATTCCATTTGCACAACAGCATGTGAAATTGATTGTCAATCAGTGTTGCTTCCTAAGTGGACAGTTTGATTTGACAGAAGTTTGATTTACTTGGAGTTATATTGTGTTGTGTAAGTGTTCCCTTTATTTTTTTGAGCAGTGTATTTTATTTGACCAATATATATTATTTGCCTGTATAAGAAGGTGCTGTTTGTATAAGGCAACTGCACACTGTCCTTCTGAAAAGTAGAGGTCATTGAATAAACACTAAGGGATTTTTTTAAAAATCAATTACATTTTGATTATATGGGAGCAAGTTATAAAAATGTCTGCATTACATTACAGCATTACAGATAGAATTCAATATTTCTAACAGTCCCTATATTGCTCACATTATTTTAATTAGTGTTTATTTAATTTTGAATTATTTCAAATTCAGTTTAATTTCAGTTAAGTTTCCAGACCAGTTCGCAGGTTTCATCCTAGTCAGATGACAAAACCTGTCTCCTTTCAACTGTCCTCTTCTGACGTGGAGGAGCAGCAGCTCTACTCCAAGTCCCTCTAGATTGACCAAGCTCCTCATACCAGTCTCTAAAGAAGAATCCAACCACCCCTCAGAGGGGCTGCTTGTATACAAAATCTCATTCTTTTGGTAACTACCCAAAGCTCGTGACCATGGGCTTTGCTTTTACGCTCAGCTTTATCTCCCCCAGAACACATAGGTATAGTGTCCACATCACTGCTGGCGCAGCACCAGTCTGTCTGTCCATCTCATGCTCCACTCTCCCCTTAGTCATGAACAAGACCTCCAAATTCTTAAACTCCTGCACTTGGGGCAGCAACTCATTCCAGCTTCCAAAACCATGGACTTGGACTTGGAGATGCAAATTCTCATTCCCACCGCCTCACACTCGGCTGTGAATTGCCCCAGTACAACCTCGAGGTCACCATCTGATGAAACCAACAGGATCACATCACCATCCTGTGGAAACCATCCACCGCCTGGCTGCATCTAGAAATTCTGTCCATAAAAATTATGAACAGAACTGCTAACAAATGGAATTCCTGGCAGAGTCCAACATCCACTCACTATGAGTGTGACTTATAGCTGTAACATGGACCAAGTTCTCATAGAAATTGCACAGAGACTAGCTGGCTAAGTATCATTTATTGAAAATTATAGTGGTCACATACACTGGATTAATGCACACTGTATTCTCTAGATTAGTAGGATAAAACTGAGGCCTGTTATATCCACTCTCATTTATGTTTAGGGCCTCAGTCTCATCTACAGTATGTACACTTGGTTCACATGACATTGTATCACCTTTGTTATATTTTAGTTTACTTTATGACCATGTGCCCCCTGAAATTTGGTTCTGCAGACCCATCTGTGTTTGTGTAATATGAATTAGTGTGGGGATAAATTCTAGCTAAGTGGGGATTGTCCAAAAAGTGTTTTTATAGCAGAGGTTTTAATTAGAGGAAGATCCATCATTTATGGCATCTGCCAAGAGCTGTCGTAAACCACTGGGCACTCTGGTGACGTGGGTTTCTTTAGTACACATGAGAAAGAAGTTAGTAACAAGCCCGGAGGTGATTGGTCTATGATCTGGTTTCAGGGCACGACACTTTATGCAAATCGAGAGGGGTCAAAGGCAAGTGGGCAGAGTTAGGATCCTCAGGTTATATAATGATGTGCCTGCTCTTGGTCTCCCTCTTCTCTTCCTGTCATTTCTCTTCTCTTCCTTCATTTTGACCAAAAAAAGAAACTCTGGGACCCCTAAAATCACGACCCAACACAATGAGCCATGCACTATATACCACATTTTCCTTCAGCTACTGCCAGAAGAGCTGCATTCCACATGGACTCTGATCAGCTGCCTCTGGAGTCCCACAGGTTATTGAAACCCTTTAGGACTCCTTCAGCCTGATGGCTCCCTTCACCTCCAGTGTCCACAATCTGGTTCTGGGATTACCGTTATGAAAGACAACAATGATCTTGCAGCAACAGCTCCATTCATTTCAAGTCAAATCAAATTTATTTATATAGTGCCAAGCAACCCAACAGTCAAAATGACCCCTATGAGCAAGCACTTGGCGCCAGTGGGAAGGAAAAACTCTCTTTTAACAGGAAGAAACCTCCAGGAGAACCAGGCTCAGGGAGGCACAGTCATTGGGGGTGAGGGGATGGAGACAGAACACAAGACAGCAGCAGATGGCTGCCCCTCTCTGAGCCTGGCTCTGCTGGAGGTTTCTTCCTGTTAAAAGGGAGTTTTTCCTTCCCACTGTCACCAAATGCTTGTTCACAGGGCAGTCTTCTGATAGTTGGGGTGTCTTTATCTTAAAATATAAAGTATCTTGAGGCGACTGTTTGCTGTGATTTGGTGTTTCACTCTTCATGTGTTAAACAATATGGTTGAAAAGTCCATTGCCCTCTCTCGGAGACATAGCTCCTACCTAAACTTTCCTTTTTACATTACCAGTAAGTAAATATTATTAAAGATTTACACACTGATTAGATAACAGGGACAGGCAATGCCAGCTTGCTGTATTTCATCCTGTCTATAATATATGGGTCTCAGACTTATATATTACAGACCTACAGAGGTGGGGACATGGAGACATGGAGCCTATGCCAGCTGCCACAGCAATCAGAGTCAATTTTTTGAGCTTTTAAACTGATATTTGTGTCTTGAAATCTTTCACCTACACAATTAATATAAAAAGAAATACCTGTCAGTTAGTGTTGTAGTACTCGAGATCGGTCTTGGACACCAAAAGTCTTGGTCTTGTCTCGGTCCCGGGTTATGTGATCTTGACTACAACACTGCTGTCAGTATAATCACGGTAATCAAGCAGAACCTGGGAATTCTTATCTGATGTACAATGTTCGGTTTCTTTTCTCCAGATTGGATCATTAAGCAGAGTTTGCAATAGTTATCAGAAAGATTTGTATGTGTCCATATAAACACAGATATTGTGTCTGCTTCTAGCTGGGGATGGGAACATGAGTGGCATGGCCCTCTGTTCCTCCTGGGCTGATCTACTCTTTTTTCTTTTTCTTCTCCTCTCAGCTCTCTCTCTGTCCTCTCTATCATGTGTTTTTTTTTTTTAACTCACCTTGTGTTTCAGGGGTGGGCCTAACCCGTGGCCAGCTTCTTAGTTACACACCTGGTGGCTATCAGCTCATTATGGCAGCCCAGTTTAGTTGAGGAGGAGGCCTTCAGTCGATGCCGGGTCGTTGCACCAACTACAGTATGGTCGTCTGCCCTTCAGTAACTTTTGCCTGCTTCTGTGTTTTCTTGCTCTCATTATCTGTTCTCCTCTGCATAGGAAACCTTGAGAGAGCCAAAGGGCGTATGGAGAGGAAGTGTTTTTTGTTACCAGAATGATTTCCATTTGGAGCGTGGCCCCACTTGGCACCCAATACAATAATTACAATACAATAATTATAAGGGTACAATAATTTTTATTAGGCCAGTTTCATTAGTTAGTTTTTTTTTTAATAATTCTGTTGAGCCACAATTCAAAAGCAATGTCTGATTTTCATTAGTTTATTTTTTCAGTAAATTTTTATTTATTATTACTTTCATCACTTTCAAGTTATCTCATTCTTTAACAGTCGGGTACTAACAATCTTTGCCACATCTGTACCTCAACAGATATGTCATCTGAACCAACTGACTTTCCACTCTTCATCCTTTTCACAACTGCCCCGACTTCCTCAATACTAATCCTCTGCATTTTCTGATTCGCCAACTGAATCTAGGGATGGGACACTTGATACTGACGTTTCAACGCTGTGCCAAGCTTCTGAATTCAATTCAATTCAATTCAATTCAATTTTATTTATATAGCGCCAAATCATAACAAACAGTCGCCTCAAGGCGCTTTGTATTGTGGGTAAAGATCCTACAATAACACGGAGAAAACCCAACAGTCAAAACGACCCCCTATGAGCAAGCACTTGGCGACGGTGGGAAGGAAAAACTCCCTTTTAACAGGAAGAAACCTCCAGCAGAACCAGGCTCAGGGAGGGGCAGTCATCTGCTGCGACCGGTTGGGGCTGAGTGGAGAGAGACAGGACAAAAGACATGCTGTGGAAGAGAGCCAGAGATTAATAATAATGATTAAATACAGAGTGAAGTATAAACAAGTAAATAAAGGTGAATGAGAAGAAACAGTGCATTATGGGACCCCCTCAGCAGCCTAGGCCTATAGCAGCATAACTAAGGGGTGGTTCAGGGTTGTCTGATCCAGCCCTAACTATAAGCTTGATCATAAAGGAAAGTTTTAAGCCTAATTTTGAAAATAGAGAGGGTGTCTGTCTCCCGAATCCAAGCTGGGAGCTGGTTCCAAAGAAGAGGGGCCTGAAAGCTGAAGGCTCTGCCTCCCATTCTACTCTGAAGTATCCTAGGAACCACAAGTAAGCCAGCAGTCTGAGAACGAAGTGCTCTATTGGGGTGATACGGTACTATGAGGTCTTTGAGATAAGATGGGGCCTGATTATTCAAGACCTTGTATGTTAGGAGAAGGATTTTAAATTCTATTCTGGATTTAACAGGGAGCCAATGAAGAGAAGCCAATATGGGAGAAATCTGCTCTCTCTTTCTAGTCCCTGTCAGTACTCTAGCTGCAGCATTTTGGATCAGCTGAAGGCTTTTCAGGGAGTTTTTAGGACAGCCTGATAATAATGAATTACAGTAGTCCAGCCTAGAAGTAATAAATGCATGGATTAACTTTTCAGCGTCAATCTGAGAAAGGATGTTTCTAATTTTATAAATATTGCGCAGATGTAAAAAAGCCGTCCTACATATCTGTTTAATATGTGCATTGAAGGACATATCCTGGTCAAAAATGACTCCAAGATTTCTCACAGTGTTACTGGAGGCCAAAGTAATGCCATCCAGAGTAAGTATCTGGTTTGACACTGTGCTTCTAAGATTTGTGGGGCCGAGTACAAGAACTTCAGTTTTATCTGAATTTAGTAGCAGGAAATTAGAGGTCATCCAGGCCTTTATGTCTTTAAGACATTCCTGCAGTTTAACTAACTGATGTGTGTCATCTGGCTTCATGGATAGATAAAGCTGAGTATCATCTGCATAACAATGGAAATTGATGCAATGCTTTCTAATAATACTGCCTAAGGGAAGCATGTACAATGTAAATAAAATTGGACCTAGCACAGAACCCTGTGGGACTCCATAATTAACCTTAGTGTGTGAAGACGACTCCCCATTTACATGAACAAATTGGAGTCTATTTGATAAATATGATTCAAACCACTGCAGTGCAGTACGTTTAATACCTATGGCATGCTCTAATCTCTGTAATAAAATGTTATGATCAACAGTATCAAAGCTGCACTGAGGTCCAACAGGACAAGCACAGAGATGAGTCCACTGTCAGAGGCTGTGAGAAGATCATTTGTAACCTTCACTAATGCTGTTTCTGTACTGTGATGAATTCTGAAACCTGACTGAAACTCTTCAAATAAACCGTTCCTCTGCAGATGATCAGTTAGCTGTTTTACAACTACTCTTTCAAGGATTTTGGAGAGAAAAGGAAGGTTGGAGATTGGCCTATAATTAGCTAAGACAGCTGGGTCAAGTGATGGCTTTTTAAGTAGCGGTTTAATTACTGCCACCTTGAAGGCCTGTGGTACAAAGCCACCTAATAAAGACAGATTGATCATATTTAAGATTGAAGCATCAATAATTGGAAAGACTTCTTTGAACAGTCTAGTAGGAATGGGATCTAATAAACATGTTGATGGTTTGGAGGAAGTAATTATTGAAGTTAACTCCAAAAAGATCAACTGGAGCCAAAGAGTCTAAACAAATACCAGCAGTGCTGAAAGCAGCCGAACATGAAGATAAATCTTGGAGATGGTTTTGAATAATTTTCCTCTAATGTCTAAGATTTTATTTGTAAAGAAATCCATGAAGTCATTACTAGTTAAAGTGAAAGGAATACTGGGCTCTACAGAGCTCTGACTCTTTGTCAGCCTGGCTACAGTGCTGAAAACAAACCTGGGGTTGTTCTTATTTTCTTCAATTAATGATGAATAGTAAGATGTCCTAGCTTTATGGAGGGCTCTTTTATAGAGCAACAAACTCTTTTTCCAGGCTAAATGAGTATCTTCTACTTTAGTGAGACGCCATTCCCTCTCCAGCTTACGGGTTATCTGCTTTAAGCTGCACGTTTGTGAATTATACCACGGAGTCAGGCACTTCTGATTTGAGGCTTTCCTTTTCAGAGGAGCCACAGTATCCAAAGTCGTACGCAATGAGGATGTAAAACTATCGATGAGATAATCTACCTCACTGGGAGCAGAGTTTAGGTAGCTGCTCTGCACTGTGTTGGCACATGGCACTGAAGAGCATAATAATGAAGGAATTAGATCCTTAAACTTAGTTACAGCACTTTCAGAAAGACTCCTACTGTAATAAAACTTATTCCCCACTGCTGTGTAATCCATTAAAGTAAATGTAAATGTTACTAAGAAATGATCAGACAGGAGGGGGCTTTCAGGGAATACTGTTAGGTCTTCAGTTTCTATGCCAATGAAGTGCAGATGTTTGAAACACTGCTCAAAAATGTGGTTCAAAACACCCACATCACGAGGCCATGATCAAGGTTTTTGTGCTGTTTCCAGGCAGTCGGGGCACTTTTTTTTAAATGAACCTGTCATTAGGTATTTGGGCTGGGCCTTGAAACTGCTGAATTAATATTTTTGATGCCACCACTTCTATTTATTGCAAGCGGACACACGCATGTATAATTCATTATGTTTACTGTGGACTGTGAAGACTGATATAGGCTATCCATTCACTTAAACACCAAGATCCAAAATGTAATTAAATATTGTCTTATTTGAATAATTGCAGAGATAATAATAATAATTATAGAGATGAGAGAAAGACAGACTGCTGGGTGAGCTCCACTGACAGCAGAGAGAGAGCGGTGCTCTGCACTGTAAATGTATTAAATTATCCAATTAAAACCTGCCCATGATTTCAGTGAGAAAAATAAAACAGCTATAAAATGTCAGTATTTGACTCAAGTCACTTTCCCATAAAAAAAAACAACAACAACAACAATACAAAAAGCCTCTATCTATATTTACAATGGTGCATGTGCATTACACTCAGTTATAAGAGTGTAAAAATATCTGCCTCAGATCACAGAGGCAAAGCAAGATACAAAGAGGAGAGACATTTTCTTTAGGTGCAAACGTGGATCAATGAACTCACCGCACACCGTGACAGCTGACTGTGAGCGCTGAATATTCTCAACACATTTCCATGTGTTTTGCCATTTTCGAGCTTTAAAAGTAGCTGCACAAGCTGACTTGACTGGATGGGCCTGGACCCCCAAAGCCAGTCTGCTAACCTGTTAGGCCTGAATTAGACTTCTATGTTGGTACTACGTACATAACCGGAAATCCCCTCTGAACCCTACGCCATAAGCTACCATGTAACCTGATGTGCACCTCTTGAGAAATGTAATTACATGTCAGTTCGATGCAGCCTGGAAGGATTGTGGTTACTGCATAGGGTTCAGAGGTGATTTCCGGTTATGTACAGCACTAGTCAGAAGTTTGGACACACTTGCCTATTTAAATGAATGGAACAGAATGAGCAGCTCGACGAAACAACACTGCCAGCAGCAGTTGTGGATAGAAAAAGATAACATCAGAGAAGGGTCTGGGAAAAGCCTGGAAAAAGAGTTTGTTGCTCTATAAAAAAGCCCTCCGTAAAGCTAGGACATCTTACTATTCATCATTAATTGAAGAACATATGAACAACCCCAGGTTTCTTTTCAGCACTGTAGCCAGGCTGGCTACAGTGGCTTAAAATCCCTCTGACCCCTGTATATATATGTGTGTGTGTCTAGATATAAAGGTATGCATACATGTATATATGTATATATTTTCTCTATATTGTTATTTCTTACATTTATATTTATTCTTCTTTAAATTACTTGAATCTGTTTCAGAACTATTACATGGGCAACACTGGAACCTGAGGACAGAACTTCATCCCACTGCATGCAAATGACAATAAAGAATCCTTGATAGAAACAAGTTGTCACTAAATGTAAGCAAAACTAAATTCTTGTTTGGAAATGTTAGAAACGATGCTGGAGTAAAACTGTTGATAAATAATATTGGAATAGAACAAGTCTTTGATACAAAATTTCCAGGTGTGACAATAGATAACAAAACATTTCCAAACTAAACTGTCAGGAAGCATCTCTGTACCGAGCAAAGCAAAACATCCTTAGCATTACAAATCACGCCGCCTACTTTACTGCTCACTTATATCGCCTAATACATGAGGTTTTTTTTTCCTTTTCTGTTTTCTCTCTCACTCTTTGTGGGGTTAGTGTATCTACATGCTGAGGGGAAGTGGGGGTGGTGGTGAACATAGTACACTGGTAGAGAGCTGAGCGTGGGGTAGGGATTAATCTGTCCATACTTCTTCCTGCTCTATTACGGGCTTGATAATTATTTCATATCATGTAGATTTTGTTTAATTTTGTCTGTGCACGTGTGTATATGTATATGCCAGTATTTGTATATATTTGGTTTGTTGTTTTATATGTCTGAAAAAGAGATAATCAATCAATCAATCAATCAGTCAGTCTCTTGGGTTATGCAGCAGGATGATGACCTTAAACACAACATAAGGTCTAGTTGCCAAGGGTGGCACAACCAGTTATTGGGCTAAAGGGCAATTGCTTTTTCACACAAGGCCAGGTAAGTTTGGATATTTTCTTTCCCCTTAATAAATGAAATCACCATTTAAAAGTTACATTTTATATTTATTTGGGTTATCTTTGTCTGATATTTCAATTTGTTTGATGATCTGAAACATTTATGTGTGACAAGCATGCAAAATACTAAGAAATCAAAAAGGATGCAAATACATTTTTATGGCCCTGTAGTTTTATGTCACTGGAGATTGTCATCAGTCAAGATGGCATTCATTTACAAAATAATTACCCTCTGTATGAATGCTCGTAAAGACAGCAGTTCAGTTCAATTCAATTCAGTTCAATTTTATTCATATAGCGCCAAATCACAACGAACAGTCACCAATATCAGCTTCATCAAAAAGGAAAGTTTTAAGCCTAATCTTAAAAATAGAGATGGTGTCTGTGTCCCGCATCCAGGTCATTATGTTCCATGAAAAATATAAAAATGTTTAATAATGATTAAATGATTAAAAACACTTTAAGACAACCTTTGGAACCTTTGCCCTCTTTGCATCTGGATCCATCCGTCACTGGAGAGACCGTCAGGCATATTTAGACTCTGTGTTATTCAAAGCATAGTACAATTGTGTTTCGCGTCTTTAATTATCCGACTGCCATCATGTATGGATCTTAGGATTTGCAGCTGCCTCTCTGTCTCATTGTTCTTCAGGTGAAATAGACCAGTGGCTTGGGACACTGGGACTAATGCCAGCCTGGCTCACAGCATCACAACAAGTATACATTTTACCAGTCCTCACTCTGACTTAGTTAATAGTCTGCATTGTCTGTATTGTTATGTCTATACACCATGAATCCAGATCCAAATGGTCCCTTACTGACAGCCTAAGAGAATAAAAAGAGCAGCAGTCAGACCCAGCTCTGTCCACACATGCTTATCTCGAGACAACAGCTGTCAATACAGGTACAATATACTCTGCCAAATCCCTATAGATTTTGGAACAAAGATATCTCTGACGTCATTAATTCTCCTTCTTCTTCCTTCTTCATCTTCTGCTGCTTCTCTTCTCCTTGGTCATTCCTTTTGCATGCCAAACTCTGACTACTGAAAATTTTAAAAACAGAAGGGACACGCTGTCATTTTAGAATTTTTGGATTTTTCTCTTCCTGCTTCCAGCGGGATGTTTTGATGAAGCCAGCCTCGTCACCTTACTCTCGGGCTCTGTGAGCAGACACAGGCCAAAAGCAGGTGGATCGTCCCCTCCTGAGGTCTTGGCCTTTGCTAAACTGCTAGTTAATAATGGGACAGTGCCCTCTGCTGTCTGTTACGGAAAAATTACTGTGTGTGTGTGTGTGCCTACTTTTAATCGAGTGAATTGGAGTTGTGGTGTGGGCGTTAAACACTGTCAGGTTTCTCACAGTTTCATGGTCCAGTTTAGACAGTGTAACTTCAATTGTGCACATAGGTTCACTTCTATATTGCCTGGGGGTGAAATTCCCCCTTGATGCCGCTGTCACAGTTGTTTGCGATAACCGTTGACCACATCTTCACACCTTTATCCACAGAATGTTAAAAAAAAAATAAAAATCAAACATTTTAACAGGTGTTACCTGTGAGCGTATTGTGCGATCCTGCTTTTGTCATTTACAAAATTTTGCTCACCTTTTGACGCCCACCACGTTAAAGCCTCACAACTCCTAAATTATTTAAGATGTTGCCACCAAATTTTCAGGGAATCAAGTATACACAGTAATAAACAATTACTTTGGTATTATAATGAAAAATGATGTGATTAGGATGCCAATAAATTAATTTTATTGGTTGAAACTGTTATAATGCAATATTTCCTTAACAAGAGGAAACAGAAGAACACAAGAAAACTTGAATGTGTGTCTGATAAAGCGTCAGTGTCTTTTTTATGCACTCAATGATATTTTTAGTATTCCTTTTCCGGTCAGAAAACAAAGTATTTTTAGGAACATCTTGGATCTGCCATCTTTCTATCAATATATACAGCACCAGTCTGATACTGTATGTTTCAGTATATAGTCTAAAACACCATTAAAACAGACTGAAGGTTTATTTGTTCATATTATAATGTTTTGTTTTTAAGGTAGTAATGGAGGTTGAGGAACAATGTACCTGAGCTAAACATATAATCTCCCAGCTTGGATTTTGACCTTTATAATTCTATGCAGTTACAAAATTCGCATAAATGATTTTCATCAATTACTTTAATTAATAAAGGTTGCATAAAATGACATAAATTTTTCTTAATGTCATAAACAAGTGCAGTTAAACAGGAAAACCTGGAAACTACATTGATTTTGTAAAACATGCCAGTCAAAAAGCTGTTACAATGCAAACAAAAGTGGTGAACATGACTCACTGTGAGAATTGTTGAGATAAATTTTAGGAAATGTCACCAAGTTTGGTGATTCCAGCTCAAACCGTTCAGGAGTTACACAGTGTGAAAGTCGGCATGGGCCGCATGAACTCGCACTCACTGAAAACAGAGCGGATATACTGTAGATCCGTGTGCGGGACGATGTAGATCATCACGCACACGCTCACAGTGTATTGGATGAATCGGGGCACTCTGGGCTTCAGCACACTGAACACTTCAACATACAGCATGTACTGGAGACATTTAGAGTCGAGTCACAAACCTCCTGATTAAATGGCCTACCTCTGCCTCCTAAGCCAAGTTTACCTTTATTTTCTATGAGCGCTACCTACACAGGTTTAAGTGAAATCCCGTGGTGCTAAAATGTGGACTGTTTTCTGCTGTTTGAGCATCATCTAGTAGTAAACAGCTGATACCCTGGATGAGCTCAACTCCTTTTTATTTGATTAGAGCACAGAGAAAAGTAGGAAGGTTAAAATCAAAACTTTTACATCACATACAATCTGCATCCAAAAGCAATAAACCAAACATTTAAGAGAGCTCGTCTCAATCAAAGACATTTACCCGAACCACCAGCTCTACCTGCACTCCACTTTCTCAGGTAACACAAACAAACAAAATGACAGAGACAGGTAAAGGTAAATACAACGGGACACTTTGGTGTTCAGAACACATGATGTTAACATGGTGGACAACACAGGACTGCACTGTGTACTGAGCATATACACACACAAAAACACAGAAGGATAGCAACAAGTGATGACATCAGACTGGACAATACTATGAAATACACATATTAGAGCATGTTAAATCAGAGTCACATAATGTGGACATACCTCACCAAATCAAATTTGTGAGCAGTGCGAACTCTTACCTGCAGTGGCTTCCAAATAAATTTCAAGGGCATTTAAATGTTAAATAATTCCACCTTTTTCTTTCTGACAACAGACAAAACACTCCGAATGAAAACGGTGCAGGGGCCATTCAGATCACAGGGACGCGGTATTTAATTCTCTTTACTATGTTCAGTTGTAATAGAAGCGTTTTAGCGACAGCCTGGAGCCTGAGAACCACTCTCCTTGTTGTCTTCTCAGGAGCATCTTGTAGCATTAGCTGTAGCTGCTGGGTTAGTGTCTTCATCACAGGACTCTCCCTCCAACACACTCTACTTGGAATACTTCAGGGCCAGCTGCAGCAGAAATAGAACAACAGATACTGTATAAAATAAATTGCACTAAAACCTTGAAAAATACTTCTTCAAATATGAGCTATACTATTATCTATACTGTGATCTAGATACAGTTTTAAATTACAAATTTAGTGATGTTTTGTGTCACCTTGTGAGCTGTGTCTGCAAACTGCTGGACTTTGTGCGTCAGCTCCACAGTCTTGTCCTCAGCACACGTCAGCCTGTTTCCACGCTCTCCCAGAGTCACAGTCATCCTCTGGACAACATTACCAACATTTCTGCCCGTGGAACGGTGCCCTGTTCGACCTGTTTATGCACGCACACACACACACACACACACACACACACACAAGCATGTTGAGAGAGATATTTTCTTGAGCATATAGTGTGGAAATAGTGGACCAAAACCGTTCGAATATCCAGTACCAGTCCAAAGTCTGGACATTCACCCATTCATGCGTGAGTGTTTCCAAACCTCTGACTGGTACTGTATATATTTCCTCCGTAGTATCGGTCGGAGCTTATTGGCATCAATCCTCCTACACTTAGGACAGTTCTGAGCCTTTGAAAATGGAAGACCATTTTTAGAAATTGCTTTAAATTCTAAAGAGTTGATGCAACACTTTTGCAGGACTACACTTTAATCACATATTCATTTTTTTCATCATGGTGGTATACAAAAGCAAAAACACAAAAAAGGAAGAAAATTGTGGAAATACTTATTGTTATACTATAACTTAACTATAGAACATTAGACCTGCATACATGGAAATGGACTGGCACTTATTTGCAGTATTTCTTTGACATACACTGACAGATGTCAGCAGCAATGCTAAAGTTGTAATGACCTTTGTTCTTATTACATTAATGTACTTGCCGCAGTTTACTTATTAGCTTATAATCATTCACGGAGGCGAGGATGCAGTACAACTGCAGTCCACCGAACACAGTGATCCTGACAGTCAACACATGGCCTCACTGAACTCTTACCACACCTGAGCTTTTTTTTTGAGCCACCACAGAGCCACATTTTTCTTAGCTTGCTGGTACACATCAACTGACTCTGAAATCCCACAGGCTAACTAATTACCATCACAACAGGCACAAACCACCTTGCAGCGACAACTCCATGCCGCAGCCTCAACAATGGAGGTGCAGAACATGGTCCATTCAGACTCAATGATTACAGCCTCCTTTGGGAATGCTGTTGAAGTTCTGGTCAGGGTGGGAGTCGAAGATCTTATGGACTGGGGCCTCTGCTAGGCATTCCCAGCCTACCCTCACTTTACATTTAGATGTGCCTTGTCTGTCCAACATCCTTCACTGCCACTGGATCCAGCTCACCACCAGGTGGTCATTAGTTGTCAGTTGAGCTCCTCTCTTCCTCCGAGTGTCCTGAACATAAGGCTGCAGATCTGATTATGCAAAATCATCTACCTGCAATCTAGGGTGTCTTGGTGCCATGTGCATTTATGGACATCCTTATGTTCAAACATGGTATTCATTATGGACAAACTGTGATTTGCACAGAAATCCAATAACAAAACAATATTCAACATTCAGATGAAACAGGCTGTTCCTCCCAATCACGCCCCTCCAGGTCTCACTGTCATCACCCATGTGAGCATTGAAGACTCCCAGTAAGCTGGAGTACCCCACCCATGGACTCCAAGAGTGCTGGGTACCCTAAAGTGTCATTTAGACATAAACACACTCAGGACCCCTTCCCCAGCTTGAAAGTGCAGAGAATCAACTCTCCCATCTACTGGTGAAAACTCCAACATACAAGCAACAAGCCAAAGGGATACAAGGATACACACCCTAGCTTGCCACCTCTCACCGAGGGCAACTCCAGACTGAAGCAAAGTCCGGACCCTCCCCAGGAGACTTGTTCTGGAGCCCAGGTGGTGCGTTGAGGTAAGCCTGATTGTATCTAGCCAGTATTGCCCAGCTTCACGCACTAGCTCAGGCTCCTTGCCCACCAGAGACATGATGTTTCATATCCTAATGGCCACCCTCAATAGCAGGGGATCAGTCTGCCAGGGACTCTGCCCTTGACTGCCACCTGGCTCACATTGCACTTGATCCCTATGATGCTTCCATTGGGTGAAAGGCCTAGGGCAGGGCAGGGCCATGTCTTCTCTTCTGCTGTGCCAGGCCAGGCCCAGCCCCTCAAGCACCCTCCCCAGGCCTGGCTGCAGGGTGGGGCCCCAGCAACACTATCCCAGGCAGGGTAAACAGATAACTGCTCCTGCTCTTTCCTGCTCTGAGTGTCACATGTTTAGTTACTTCTCGGCCTCCTTTAGCAGTAACGGTACTTGTAAGAAATGTAGTCTGTTTGTAGCTCTGGAGGCCAGGCTTTCTGAATTGGAGACTCGGCTCCGCACCCTGGAAAATCCAATAGCCAGCCAGGCCCCTGTAGTTGGTGCAGACCATGGTAGCTTAGCTGCTGTTAGCTCCCCCTCAGCAGATCCTGAGCAGCAGGGAAAGCAGGCTGGCTGGGTGACTGTGAGGAGGAAGTGTAGTCCTAAACAGAAGCCCTCAGTACACCACCAACTGTCACGGCTGCTGCAGCAGGCAAAGCAGGGAGGACCTCAATGCAGGACACAAGGCAAGAGCTGTGATATTATTTAACGTTATTTGTAAAGACTTAAATAAAAATAGGCTGGGTCAGGGGTCAGCTACACGAGGAAACTCAAAACTCGAAACACAAAAGGGCACACAGCAGGAACATCCACCTAGACGTAAGAATGGCAAGGACCTGAACAAAGAACTAAACAACACTGAGACCTTAAACATGCAGAGGGAACAAGGGGTGAGTGAAAACAGCTGGTCACCACAGGTGAAATGAATGAAATTAATAACACAAGAAGCAAAACTCAATACAAAACACAGAGAACACGGGACTTCCAAAATAAAATAGGAAGTGACTAAACATAACACACACAGACCTAACACAAGAAAACCTGACAGAGGACATCTAAACATCACACAAGGAAACAACGGGAAGGGAAACTAAATACAGAAGGGCCAAGACATCGCGGCTGCGAGGAAGCTTGACGGGAAGCCGACTGCACTCCCAGCGGCGGCAACGACGAGGATGAGCAGGAATAACTGGGGGGACCAAAGATCGAGGGTTAGCTGAGGGGACCAGAGGGACTGAAGGGGCCGAGGGCACTGAGGGACCTGAAGGGGCTGAGGACACTGAGAGGAGCGGAGGGACCATAGCTACAGGGGGGACCGGAGGGACCAAAGCTACAGAGGGGACCAAGTGGCCTAAAGGGACCAAAGACCCTGAGGGGCCTGGGGGAACCGAGGGGACAGAAGCTACTGGGGAGCGGGAGCTGACTCTGAAGCTCTGTGTGAGGGGACTGATATCATTATGTACAGTAACTTTCAATATTACTAATATGTATTTACACTCTTTCTCTCTGATCGATCTTTCTGAGTTAACTTCAATAGTTTCTTCCTCCAAACCATCAACATGTCTATTAGACCCCATTCCTACTAAACTGCTCAAAGAAGTCCTAGGAACCATAGGCCTTTAAGGTGGCAGTAATTAAACCAGTACTTAAAAAGTCAGCATATTGCCAAGCATTCTTAGTTAATTATAGTCTCCAGCCCTCCTTTTATCTCAAACATTCTTGAAAGCGTCGTTGTAAAACGGCTAACTGATCATCTGCAGAGGAATGGTTTATTTGAATTCATCACAGTACAGAAACAGCATTAGTTACCATCATCCCAGTCCCCAAGAGCTGAGCCGTCTTCTGTTCACCCTGCTCACATATGATTGCTCAGCAAAGCACCCAGGGTGTCATACTGTGAAGTCTGTGGAGGACACAGCAGTGGTCGGATGCAAGGCAGGAGGTGGAGCACCTGGACAGTTGGTGCAGAGACAACAAGCTCTGCATCAATGTGGCACAAACAAAAGAGATGATTTTGGACTTCAGAAGGGGTCAGACACTCCCTTCTCCCCCTGCACATCAAAGGATCTGCGGTGGAAGTGGTCCCCAGCTACAGATACTGGGGCATACACCTGAGTAACGACCTCACCTGGGCCAACAACACTTCCAGTCTGTTCAGGAAGGCACATCAGTGCCTCTGCTTCCTCAGGAGGCTGAGGCGTGCTGGACCCAGAAGCTCAGTCCTCTCCTCATTCTACAGATGTGTTGTGGAGAGCGTCCTGGGCTCCTGCATCCCTGTGTGGCACAGAAGCTGCTCTGCAGCAGAGAAGAAAGCTCTGCAGAGGGTGGTGAAGGCTGCACACAGGACTGCTGGAGTCAGCTTCTCCACCACCACAGACATTTACACCACCAGATGCAGGAAAAGGGCCACCTGCATCCTGAAGGACCCCACACACCCAGCACACACACTTTCTGTTCCCCTCCCCTCAGGCAGGAGGCTGAGGAGCATCAAGAGCAGGACCACCAGACTGAGGAACAGCTTCTTCCCTGAAGCTGAAAGACTGCTGTGTAGCAGCACCGCTCTGCCTCCATCAATCCTTGCACACACTCATGCTGCTGTTATTCGCACAAGTCACTGCTGTGGCACCACATGTCCCTACCTTTACTCCACATCTTAAGCTGTTTATTTTTTATATTTATTCACTTCATATATTTTTCTTTTAATAATATTGTTACTGTTTATTTTTTTGTAATATACTTTTAAAAAAAACTGTTTATAAGGGCAACACTGGGACCTGAGGACAGAATTTCATTCCACTGCATGTAAATATGATGACCAATGACAATAAAGAATCCTTGAATCCTTAATCTCTGGCTCTCTCCCTCCCCTCACCCCCTCCCTGAGCCTGATTCTTTTGTTCCAAATTCTACTCCAACCAATTCAAGCTACAGACCAATGTGCTGATAACATTTTTTGTCTGATAGGAAGTCTACTGATACAAATATATTTATACTATTACCGTATCCTCATTAACAGCATCAATAGCAACACATTGTAGTGCTGTGGAACTGTCAGCTTGAATCTTGCTGCAGCCTGGCATCTCTCCCATCCATTACACCGGCCCTGTCAGTGGGTTCAATGGTGAGCTGCTCTCGCTCTTAGTCACAGAACTAATGCCAGCTATTGTATGAACCTCCCTGAAATAAACAAAGTCTCCTCTCATGTGAGGATCTCAACACAGAGAGGCCTTTCTCTGGCAACAGAAAGGTGCAGCTCAGCAAGAACAATAGACAAAAAGACAGAAGGGAAAATGACCCTTAGACACATGCTGAGGATACAATGACCTGAGGAGTCACAGTGGCATAACATGAAGACAGGAGAAAATCTGTGGCACAAAGTTTGTTGTTTTAAGTCCACAGTCTGATTGAAAAAAGCAAGAATAGTTTGAACCAATTAATGATGCTCTCTGAAACCTGACTGTGCATCTATTCAGGCGTGTAGCTAGGAACACATGTTTTTTAGTCGTCTGTCTTAAACCTGACAGACGACATGTTTCTGTTTTAACCAATCAGAGTCTGACTAACAGTTCACAGTTTACTAATGTTTTACATGCCTATTACAATCATTTAGAGAAAATTTGTTGCTGGAAATATTTGCTGTTCCTGTGAAATAGATGTTAAAAAGCTGGTGTGTCAGGATCAGACAAGCCCATGGCAGTCTGACTGGTCTGGTGGGTCTGAGCACACAAATGATCAAAACAGTTCTTAGTTTTTTCTATTATGAAGCTCATGCATCACTTCAATAAGGAAGATCTGTAATCACTCATTCGCCTGCTTCCTGGGTGTTCAGCTGCTGATCTGTTCTTCCACTTTCCCATGCTGTTAAAGGCAATGCTGGCATTATTACTCCAGTCCAATCATCCGCTTTCATCATCCAATGTGTTTTAAATCTCATCCAACCCATCCAAACCCATCCAAGCCTCCATCTCCATCTTCACCACCACCAGTGTCTAATCACCAAATATCATCCATCCATCCTCTTCCACTTATCCTATTCAGGGTCACACTCACATTCACACCTATGGGCAATTTAGAACCAATTAAGCTAACCCCACTAACTGCATGTCTGTGGATACCAAATAGATCCATTAATTTCTGTATCATAATAAATCATGTTCTTTTTTTCTTCCAAATGATCTCTCCTTGTTTAAGCTTTAGGTCATAGGATGCCTGTGTAATTTCAAATGGGTAGCAAAGCCACTGCATAGTAACCTCTGAAAAATCCTCTCAGTTTCCATTTCTTTGAATTAAAGAAGTACAAACACAGCATAAAAATGTTCACGCTTATTAAACCTTCCAGGGGTTTTTAGTGCACAGAGGAGAATTTGTACTACAGACTTTGGCGTAGTGCATTTTGTGTGACTTTCAATATGATGAAAATTATAAAAGTAATATTCTCCTCCTGCAGTTTTCACATCCATCCAGTTGGCTGGATTGGACACTTTCATGCTTTTCTAGTCTTACTGCACACTGAAAACACAAGTCACATTTAACCACACATTCAGAGCCAAGTGCCAGTCAGTTAACATACATGTCTTTGGACTGTGGGAGGAAGCACACCCTCAGGAAATCCACACATTCACAGGGAGGACATAGAAACTCCACACACAAAGGTCCCAGCTAGGGTTTGAACCGGGAACCTTCTTGCTGTGAAACCACCATACCACTAGAGTTAGATTGTCACTAGAGCCAGATTCACAGTTAATTTGCCTAACCTTTATGGACTAACTTGAGCTAACATTTACTATCCAGTAAGTGCCTTCCGCTTCAGTTTCATCCGAAAAACCACCATGAGATGCAGTCAGTTTACTATATCACTAACTTCAAATTAGGTCCTGTGGGAAGACCGAAAAAAATACAGAGAGAAAGAGTGTGCCTTTTAGATGGAGAAACCTCTGGATGCTGCATTTCCCATAATGCAACAGGAGACATCTTTCATTAAACCTGTGATCAGCACTTTAATCACTACCTTACCTTGACCTGGTGAGTGACTTTGGTTTGCAACCATCATGTTTTTTACACGATTCAAGAAGGCTTTGCAACGATAGATGACCAGATTCATGGTGCAGGCATCTGAAAGAACAAGGAACACATTACAATCTGAATCATTAGGTTAAGAATGAAAATCATATCATAACCTCAAACACCATGAGACACTACCTCCTGTTAGTTTGGACTGGCAGTTAATGAATTCTGTGTGTCTGGGAGGAACAAAGCTCTTCCGTCGGGCCTTTAGGGTTTTGGATTCAAAGCCATCTCTGGGACTAGCTCCTGCCAGGTCTTGATCACACTTATTAACTCTCTCCTGTTGGCCTTCCTTTCCTGTCTTCCTTGGTTTTCCCAGACGATCTGCTTTCCCCTCCCAGTAGGTCTGGCAAGCATGGTACAGGATTTGGACAAAGATACACTTTTCTGCTGAGGAGCTAGCCACCCACTGGTCCACTGTATTGTCAAAAACCAGGTCAAACTCTGGGCTATCCTGAAAAAGCAGGATTCAGGAGAGCAAACAAAAATAGCAAACAACTGAATGCATATGAAATGCAAAGAAACTGAAGAGCAGGTAATGCTGCTGACCTTGTTGGGGTTAATGCCATTCACCTGTCGGAGCTGCTCCACCATCCACTGGGATCTCCTGGTGAAGGTGGGGGAGCCACCAAACCGCTTCACCTTAGTAATGAGAAGCTGATGTGGTCTGGTGTTGGTAACTAGGGAAACAGTTTATATGCAAACCACAATATAAAAATGTAAAGATTGTAATAATGATAATTATTCAACACTAGAGATTCTATCCCGAGTAATAAAAACTCAGCTTTTTTACTGTGAAAAAGATATGCGATTACCAAAGAGCTAAACATGCAGACTTGATTTGATTCATTTAGATGTGGTAATAAGGTGCCTGCTCTTTGAAGGCCACAAAATATAACACATTCATTAGTGAATGAGCAGCTTTTAGCACTGGATCTTCCTGATTAGGCTCGTGGAGATCATAGGCCTCAAAATCACTTAACACTGATTTTTTCTTTCACTTTTTAATTAAATTTATTTAAATCAATCCAAACCAAAATATGTCACATTCATAAAATGTGCAAGCAGTCTGAGTCACTTCATTACTTTCCCAGCATGCATTTTGATCTTGAATAACCTTTGGCTGGTGCACTTTTCTCAACATCAAGTGTTTGTTGGAAAAACAGCTCCAAAATAAAAACTGTGCCAGTGTTCTTCACAGGCTTACAATATTGCTGCTCTTATTGCCCGATTTTAAAAACAATGTCTCAGGGTTACAGGCTGCAGTTCTGCCACCGGCCCCTATTCTTTTCAGGGTCCAATGTGACAGCTCCTTTTGTCTAATAATGGGAAAAACAAGAGAAAAAGTCAGTCCAAAAGACACCTGCCCCCCTTTAGATGCTACTTGTCACTCTGCCAGGGCTGGGGCCACATCCTGGGTAACAATGAGACGTGTTCCACTTGGAGAAGTCTACGCAGCAGCATCCTGGGCAACACCTTGCACATTTACAGCGTTCCAGCGTCTTGATGTAGCCTCTGACTGACTGGCAGGATAGTGTTTGTGCCTTGTGCTGGCATAAAGTTTCATCCAGTTTGTTTCAATTTAGACTGAAAAAAATGGTACAAGAAGATTGAGAGAGGCCAGATGCATGCTGTTACATGGCATTCATAGTGCATACGCACAGGTAACTAGATCGGTTCTTATGTAGTGCTTTTTATACTTCATACAACATGCTTCATTCACACACATTTATACATGCACTTTTCTCAGGGCCTAAGTGCTTTCTCTTTAAGATTCGGTCATGAAACGCCGTGGCAGACCAGGCAGAGGACCCCAATGCAGGACACCCAAGGCAAAAAACTTAATTTGAAATATAACCTTTATTAGCAGGCACAGAGCAAAGGAAGAGCTAGTTGGGAGCCAGCAACACAAACTTCCACGTACTGAACAAAACATAATCTAACACAAACAAAAACAGAGTCAAATCCAGGACGTGAGGCGCACAGCCGGAGCAGAAGACATCGAACAACAACCTGACAAGGAACAAAGGGACACTGAGGCAAGATATACACACAGGGAACAAGACAATAGGGAACACCTGGGAGGGAGACACAGGAAACAAAACTAGACACACCAAAATAAAACAGGAAGTAACTAAACACAAAGACCAGGGCTAGGACACATGAACTTGACACAAGGGCAGGGGCTAAACCATAAACACACAAATATCCACAACAAAAGAATACACAGGGAGTCAAATCGAGGGGCCCAACATAAGGAAAGCAGCATAACATATAACAGAATATCAAAAACAAACACAAAGCTGGGCCAACAGCTCAGGACCACGACAAATTCACACTCCAGTGGACGCTTCAGAGAGGACCCTGGAGTTCAGTATTTTGCACACGGATACTTTGGCATACGCAGACTGAACCAGCAACCTTCCAATTAGGAGACGACCTCCTCCAGCCAACCGTCATGCACATGACTTTATTTATATAAGAGCCTGACCTGTGCGGATCCGGGAATTCACAGGACCATAGTTACCTTTTTTATTTCCATTAACCTGCACAAAACACACGATCATAAAGTGGTCTTGTCTCCAAAATATAGGGATAGGATCATGACTGACATCTCAGTGTGCTGAAGTGATCATTCATGAGAAACGCTTTTATGTTCTCTGGTGTTAATGTGGTAAAATCTTTGAAAACAAACAAAAGAGAATATTCTGTGAGATTATAATAAAATTTGAAAGAAAAAACTTTCTGATGTTCTAATGACTTGACTGGAACTTCAACTTACAAAATAAAATACAGACTTTTTTAAAAATCAGAGACAGAAAGTGTCTGAGTCAGATTTTACCTGACACACAGATGAATGTGGCATAATCCGCCTTGGCTCCAGTAGGCAGGAAAGACATCCTCTTCCTTTTCCTCCTCCTCACCTCCACCGCCACCAGCATCCGCTCATCACGGGGGATGAAGACCTCTTTGTTAATGGCAGACTGAACGTTCATTGTTGTCCTGAAACCCACACAGGTAATGGATGGGCATGACTGTTCTTGTTATGCCTGTTCAGGAACAATTAACATCCAAGCAAAAGATTAAATGATCCACAGCCACAGGCAGCAATCAGCTCATTTGTTTTTGTGTCATGAAGTGTTAATGTCAGCCTACATCATGTAGAAAAACCATTCTAGCACATATGTTGTGAATTTATGTTATATTATAACAACATAGAGCACTTCATGTTATTTTGTGTGCCTAATGTTGTCATTCTCAGAACATCAGATATTGTCATTTCCCTTGGTGTTTTCACCATGATGGGACTCCATATGAAGTTCAAGTCTGAGCTAACTACCAGGGTAACAGACTCTGTGACCTTAAGCTGTTTGTGGCAGGCTTTCTAAGTTTCTCTCTGACTCCTTCCCTCCTGCTACAACTGAAGCAGCTGAATGACACTCATTTATTTTCCACAATCAAGAAGTTAATGTTAAAGCACATGACAGAGGGGACTAATTTGCACAGATTTATGTCTCTGCAAACATGAAATCCCAGTTAGATATTATTATTATCAATTTTCTTCCACCTGTTTATTTCAGGGTCACCACTGAGCTGGACCCTATCCCCACTGTCAAAGGGTCAGAGGCCAGCGACTGTGGAAGGAAGGACTACCAGGAAAGAACACATGCAGACATGGGACGAACATGCAAACTCCACACAGTGATCCCCAGCGATCTGGAGGACTGGAAACCTAGAACCTTCTTGCTATGAAGCAATGGTGCTAAATATCATGCTTTATTTTCATAATTATATATCACTCTAAAAACTCATCTGTCTGACCATCTTAATCAGATCTTATTTGCTGCTTTCAAGCTCTCTCCTCCCTTTGTCTTCTCTTTTGTGATCTTTCCTTCGGGATAGTTACTTGCTCTAACTTTGATGCTGTATATGGTGCAGGCAGGAGAGGAGGGCTGCTTAACTACAAACTTTTCCACCATGAAATCTGTGTAACAGCTGACCTGTGCAGAAGAACACAAAACATCATTTACAGTCAGATCCTGACTCCCTGAATTATTGAAGTACTGGAATTACACAGTAACTGTGTCACATCCATAAATGCACACACTGCCAATGTTTTTCTCCATGACATGTAATGCTGGATATTTATTATAGTGAGTATTATACACTGTGAGATTCATGCATTAATCTAAAGCACTTCCCATCTTCCTAAGTCCCATTAATTGTAGCATGTTGACAGACCTCTCAGTGTTGTACAGCACAGATCTGTGAAAACTCTGAAACACTGCAACTCCATCAGCTCACTTTCAAAAATACCTTGATTGCCTACATGCATATTGTATTGTGGCTCCCTGTGGGCTCCGAAAGGGAATCTGAGGTCGTTTAGTGAGGTCATCTGCAGATTTACTGATGCTCTGCACAACAACATCACCCTACTACTGTTTAATGTTTAGCGGGTTTCATTCAGAGGTGTAGTGTCAGTTTTGTGAATGGAAGGCAGGGACACAGATATTTTGGTGGTTGGCCTTCTTGCATATGTATTTGAAGGCGTTTGCATTTCACTGCACAACATTTTATGAGGAGAATATTTAAATAAATCATACAAACTGATTTAATGGGATTTGCTGAACACAGTGCAGTACTGAAAATAGCACGTAGGATTTGTGATAGTTGGCATGTTTATTGAGGGGGAAATGGTATCAAAAAGAGAGCATAATTAAATTTTTTATTTTACCAGGAAAATCCCTGGACAAAACTGGCAGCAATATAGAGAGTTACATTAAAACAAGCATAAAAACAGACATATACAACAACAGTTAACAATAAAGTGAATTAAAATCATTAGACTAAGAAAATTAAAATACATTCATATTTGACCAAATGATTTTTGTTCAAGCTCTGTCTGGACTTTAGGTACTGCTAACAAGTGGGTGGATGGCTGAAGGTGTGACTCTGTCCTGCAGCTCAAACATCACACTGCATCTTTAGAGCAGAGTCATTTCCTGCACATCAGTAATAATACGAGTATTTTCAAAGGTGTAAAGTTCAACCAAGATGGAAGCCGGGGCAACACCCTGGGGCCTGAAGGTAGGAGAGGCCCACTCAAAATCAAAATGGCTCCTCCCTCCTTCACACTGGAAATTCATAAACACTGTTATTGGTAAAGCAGACACACTATAAAAGTTCCACTATATGTTCAAGTCATGCTCTTACCTTGTGAACTAAAGCCTATCTTTTTTAATGCAGCATATATTTTCCTTCTGAATTTAATTTTAGCTCTGCAAATATTTACATATATTTTCTTATTTTACTCCATTGATCAACACTGGCAACTTTTCTGAAGTCTTGATGGCAGAGGGGCATGCTGGGAAATATGTTACTTGTATTTCCAGACTTTGCTCCCTGTCATTTGTGCAAAATGCCCATGACATCAACTATGTAACAACTTGATTTTCAGAGAGTGTCTTATGAAGCAGTTAGCCAGTGCAGCATCAGGATAAATTATGTTTAGCAAGCAAAGTAAAACTGTGGTCCTCAAAAGAGGAAGTAGAGAAGAGAGCAGGATGAGGGGACCGTCAGTGACTTTGCTGAGCTCCAGGCCAGAGAGGTCTGATAGCTGAGGGGTTTTTTTCTTTAGAAAAGATTGAATCACTGTAACCACTTACAGTGCGGTATTAGCTATTTGATCCCCTGATGAATTTGTAAGTTTGCACACTTGCAAAGAAATGAACAGTCTCTATTGTTTATGGTAGTTTCATTTTAATGAGGAGAGACAGAATATCAACCAAAAGTCCAGGAAAAAAAAGCATTACATAAAAGTTATAAATTGATTTGCATGTCATTGAGTCAAAAAAATATTTGATCCCCCACAAGCCACAGCACAAAGAACATCATTGGTAACACCGTTCACCATAATGGACTGAAATATTGTAGCATTTGCAAGGTCTCCCTGCTTCAATTCACTTCAATTCAGTTTTATTTATATAACATCAAATCACAAAAAAGTATCCAAGGACCCACAAGTAAGCCAGCAGTCTGAGATATGGTACTATGAGGTCTTTGGGATAAGATGGGGCCTGATTATTCAAGACCTTGTATGTTAGGAGAAGGATTTTAAATTCTACTCTAGATTTAACAGGGAGCCAATGAAGAGAAGCCAATATGGGAGAAATCTGCTCTCTCTTTCTAGTCCCTGTCAGTACTCTAGCTGCAGCATTTTGGATCAGCTGAAGGCTTTTCATGGACCCTAGAAATAATAAATGCATGAAGAGGGCGGGGGGGGGGTTCAATTCAGCTAACTTTGCAGTAAGTCGAGTACTTTATAGCATAACTGAGTGTTTCACGTAAATGTTCTACTCGCAAAAGTTTACGCATATACAGTAGATGTAATGAGGCCATCCCTGTGAATATCAGGGTGTGAGTGATGGACAGAAACAGTGAACTTGTTAAACTTAATATTTTTTAACTGCGTGTAAAAATAATTTCTACATTGCATTTGTAAAATGTTTTTAACTAAAATGTCCAGAACGCACACAAAAGCAAAAAGAGTCTCCAAAGAATGACAAGTCTTTTTGCCCGGCCAGAGGGAGACATGAAAAACAAAATAACAACTTTATAACAATGAGTCAGCAGTTTGAAGCTCTCAGCTGACACGTACCCAAATTGGATTGAACAGAACTGAAGCAGAACAGGGACGCACCAACTCCAGCCTGCTCTTTCACTCAACGCATCACTGCAACATTTGAAAAAGCAGTCTGCTAGCACTGGCATTTGCTTATGATGGCAACAAATTATATATATATATACATGAGCACCATTACATTGCAACACAATCTCCCTCCCAAACTTAAAATATATACAAAGAGCTTTGGTGAGCCGGTTCAGCAGCTGTGTCGTCTGCTTGTTGTTAGTTTGTTTTTTGTTGTTATCACTGACCTAAATTTATATGTGCTCAGTATGCATTTCTCAGGCAAAGCCCCCCACCAACCCTATTTTACTTTTTAATGCCTCATGTTTGAGGGTTTTTTCTTTTTTGACAGTTAAACAGAATAACCAGAGTGAAACCACGAAGCAGTCAAATCTTTGTCTTCAGTATAATACCACCATACATTTCCCAGACAAAGGCTTTCATTGGAATGGCTGCTAATGATGTTATTGTTTTCAGCTGCTGTGTAGCTGGGCTTGAAAGAAATTATTTTTATAAGTCAAACAACCCATAATTATATATAAAACACAGTGCTGAATAAAACCTAAGTAATTGTGTGCTGACCTTTCATTTCTTACTCTGCCTTTTTCACTCATCCACCAGCTGTATGTCTAAAAATGAACCTACCTGTTCTTGTTCTCTTCTCCACCCAAATACTGGACTGGTGGTTGTTTCTTGCCCAGTGGGACTCTTGTGTTAGTTCTGATGTTCAATTAGTATCTTGTTAAATTGAATATTTACAAAGCTTCAGTCATGAATTTATACCCAGGCACACCAAACGGCGTGCTCTGCTGTGAAGGCACAAACAGCCACAGTCCATCCCGAAGGCTGACAGGCACGTGGTACGAGTCACTGCTGTCTCACAAACTGAGCTTTCTGTCTTCATTATCACACATGGACAAATCTTTATCAGTCTGTGAAAATGCAGTTAAACTGTCTTTAAATGGTGGATCTGAAATGTTTCAGAATTATAACATAGTTTATATTTCTAGTGCTATTTTGTTTAATCTGTTAGGAGACCTACTCCATCGGTGCCTTTTACCACTGAGAACCATTGCATTAGTTTATTTAAATGTGATCATTATTAACTTACATTGTTATTGTTAGTGCAGTTATGTTCACATTTTCCTGCTGAAGACTCTGTACTCCATGAAGAGAGTGAGACAAAAACACATGCACCACAGCCCAAACAATGGCATTTAAGTAAAAAATAATAAATTAATAATGAGGTAATAACTAATCTGAAAACAAAATGAAAACAATAAAATTAAATGAGAGGAAGAAGATGGATGGATAGAAAATGAAATAAGATTAAGTGTCAATAAATGTCAAATATACACATTATATATGTAACAATGGCTTATTAATTAGTGTAGACAGTGTAGTTATAATGTACTCACATTTAGTGTGGGCAATAATTATTTGATCCCCTGCTGAATTTATAAGTTTACTCTCAAAGAAAGGAAGAGTCTCAGGTTTGTTATGGTAGTTTCATTTTAATGGAGAAAGACAAAATATCATAGAGAGCACTTCACCTGCTGGCTTACTTTTGTGGTACTTAAAGGTATGATGAAAGGCAGAGCCTTCAGCTTTCAGGCCCCTCTTCTGTGGAACCAGCTCCCAGCTTGGATTCAGGAGACAGACACCCTCTCTATTTTTAAGATTAGGCTTAAAACTTTCCTTTATGATCAAGCTTATAGTTAGGGCTGGATCAGATGACCCTGAACCACCACTTAGTTACGCTGCTATAGGCCTAGGCTGCTGTAGTGTTTCTTCTTCCCACAATCATCCTTGCCATCATGCAGTCTCTGCATAATAAAGTTGACATTCTTCAGGTAAATGTCAATTTTTTTATCAGAGTACAAGAATTCTTGCCTCATCACTCTGACATGTGGCTCAAACAGCAGGACTTACAATCAGAGCTGGAAATCAGTGGTTTTGGAGAACCACTGAGGCTTGATAGAGACCTGACTGCAACCGGCAAGCCCTGGGTGGCAATCTCTGTCTTTATATTAATAAGAACTGGTGGTCAGGGAATCACTGTGTCCTCCTGGTGTCTGAACTTCTGTCTCCCTGCGTCCTTTTATTTTACCAAAAGAATTTAAACAGATATTAGTTAGTGTTGTGTACATAGGTTCCCACCTATAAATCTGTCCTGAAGGGAACAAAACCCCAGCATTGTTTGGTCCCAGTGTTGGCAGCAGAGTCCCTTGTAGACTGTTTTTCATGCACTGATTGGGACTTATTCCAAAAGGCTTGCTATGACTTAGATGAAATTACAGAGACTATCATGGCATACATTAATTTTTGTGAAGCCCTGGCAATCACAAAGAAGGAAATTTGCATGTTTCCAAATAACAAACCGTGGGTATCTAAAGCTTTGAAAAGTATTATTAATCAGAGGGACATTGCATTCAACTGTGGTAATGTTTGTTCTTAGCAAACAGTTGCAAAAGCAAGTGAAAGAAGGACTGACGCCTGCCAGAATTAAAACTAAAGATAAGGTCATTTCAGCTTTCAGGCCCCTCTTCTGTGGAACCAGCTCCCAGCTTGGATTCAGGAGACAGACACCCTCTCTATTTTCAAGATTAGGCTTAAAACTTTCCTTTATGATCAAGCTTATAGTTAGGGCTGGATCAGGTGACCCTGAACCACCCCTTAGTTATGCTGCTATAGGCCTAGGCTGCTGGGGTGCTCCCATAATGCACTGTTTCTTCTCTATTCACCCTCCTTCTTTACTCTGTTTATACTCCACTCTTAATCATTAGTTATCATTAATCTCTGTCTCTCTTCCACAGCATGTCTTTTGTCCTGTCTCTCTCCCCTCAGCCCCCACCGGTCGCAGCAGATGGCTGCCCCTCCCTGAGCCTGGTTCTGCTGGAGGTTTCTTCCTGTTAAAAGGGAGTTTCATTATTATGCTCTTCAGTGCCATGTGCCAACACAGTGCAGAGCAGCTACCTAAACTCTGCTCCCAGTGAGGTAGATTATCTCATCAATAGTTTTACATCCTCACTGCATATGACTTTGGCTCCTCTGAAAAGGAAAGCCTCAAATCAGAAGTGCCTGACTCCGTGGTATAATTCACAAACACGCAGCTTAAAGCAGATAACCCGTAAGCTGGAGAGGGAATGGTGTCTCACTAAAGTAGAAGATGCTCATTTAGCCTGGAAAAAGAGTTTGTTGCTCTATAAAAGAGCCCTCCATAAAGCTAGGACATCTTACTATTCATCATTAATTGAAGAAAATAAGAACAACCCCAGGTTTGTTTTCAGCACTGTAGCCAGGCTGACAAAGAGTCAGAGCTCTGTAGAGCCCAGTATTCCTTTCACTTTAACTAGTAATGACTTCATGGATTTCTTTACAAATAACATTTTAGGCATTAGAGAAAAAATTATTCAAAACCATCTCCAAGATTTATCTTCATGTTCGGCTGCTTTCAGCACTGCTGGTATTTGTTTAGACTCTTTGGCTCCAGTTGATCTTTTGGAGTTAACTTCAATAGTTACTTCCTCCAAACCAGCAACATGTTTATTAGATCCCATTCCTACTAGACTGTTCAAAGAAGTCTTTCCAATTATTGATGCTTCAATCTTAAATATGATCAATCTGTCTTTATTAGGTGGCTATGTACCACAGGCCTTCAAGGTGGCTGTAATTAAACTTTGCGGTATATAGGTATTTATATAATTCCCCATAATTATGTTCATCACTCAGAAGATGAGATCAGTTACACCTACACCTGTAGCAGAAATAGAAGTAATGGCTGAGGGCGAAGATACCGCACCACCTGAAGAAGTGCCTGATGGAGTGTTTCCTTCAGAAGGGTTGTGATGCTCCTCTTGGCTGTGCAGTACTGCACATTCTCTCATTGTCATCGCCTTCATTGCCATCAATACTGCGCAGCTCCATAAGTTATCATCTTCATCATTGAAGTTGTAGTAAGAGAGAATCAAATTCATCCAACTGGTTTTTAGAATAAGCTGACATTCACCCTAAACTAATGTGATCTACTAATAAATTTCTATATTCATTAATACAGTTCATTTTTTGATTTCCAGTTCATGAGGACAGTTTTCTTAAGAATGCAAAAGGCGGTAAGAACTATGTGTGATATATTTGCCTCCATAACTACTTCACAGACATCACCTAAAATGCACATTCTGGGGGAAGTTGGGACACGACAGCTAAACCATGTGGATAGGTCTTCACACATCCTCTGCCAAACTTCTGAACAGGCATACAAGACTATATAGTATGCATATAGTTCTCCTCTGAATTGCCTCTACAGTGGGTGCATATGTTTGATTCTAGTGACTTAAACCAAGCAACAGAAGGTTTATAATAGATCAGTGAGAACAATTAGTTGATTTTTGGCAAAACCATCATTTTAATGATGGCAACTCTCTTATTTGTAAGATTAAGCTTAAAACCTTCCTTTCTGATCAAACTTATAGTTAGGGCTGGATCAGGTGACCTTGAACCCTCCCTTAGTTATGCCCCTACAGGCTAGGCTGCACGGGTTTCCCATAATGCACTGAGCATTTCTTTTCATGCACCTCTCTTTACTCTGTTTATACACCGCTCTGCATTTAATCATTAGTTATTATTAATCTCTGTCTCTCTTCCACAGTGTGTCTCTCATCCTGTCTCCCTCTCCTCAGCCCCAGCAGATGACTGCCCCTCCCTGAGCCTGGTTCTGCTGGAGGTTTCTTCCTGTTAAAAGGTAGTTTTTCTTTCCCACTGTCGCCAAGTGCTTGCTCATAAGGAGTTATTTGGACTGTTGGGTTTTCTCTGTATTACTGTACGGTCTTTACCTTACAATATAAAGTGCCTTGAGGTGACTGTTGTGATTTGGTGCTATATAAATAAAATTGAATTGAATTATGTAAATCTTTTACTCTTGTTGTATTGAGTCTGTTTTTTCTTTTTCTTTAATCTGTTGGTCTGGATCTCTGAGCCTCAAGAACAAAGGGAGGTTGGAGAATATTGTAAAACTGTGTAGCAAAGTGTTAGTTATAAAGCTTAATGATGCCGCCCTTCAGTACAGAGCTAGGACTACCCAGAGGATTCGGGGTGATAGCGCTCACCCCCTGTCTTTTGAGTATCAGCTACTGACTCCAGGAAGGAAGTATTCTTTGCCACATTGCAGAACAAACAGAAATTCTCATTTGTTTTGACCACTACAACCTTTTTGAATTCTGGTTGTACAGTTGTGTTCAAAATAATAGCAGTGCATTTAAAAGCACGAGTAAAGCTCGGAATCCTTAAATTGTTTTTATTTCCAGGCACTGGGAACACTGCACATTATATTCTAAATCAAAACATGAAGAAAAATGTATAATTTTTCCAATTACTTAATAGGAAATGAAGAAAAATGAATGATGGGCTGTTCAAAAAAATAGTAGTGTCTGCATTTTTCTTTATAAACTCAAATATTCACTTCATGAACTGAAAAATCTTTAGGAATTAGCATTCCTGTGAATCACTAAACTAATATTTAGTTGAACAACCACTGTTTTTGAGAACTGCTTCACATCTGTGTTGCATGGAGTCGACCAACTTCTGGCACTTGTGAACAGGTATTCCAGCCCAGGTTGATTTAACAACTTTCCACAGTTCCTCTGCATTTCTTGGTTTTGCCTCAATAACAGCATTTCTGATGTCACACCACAAATTTTCTATGGGATTAGGTCCGGGATCGAGCTGACCACTCCATAACTGTCATGGAGTGGTGTGCTGTGACCTTTGTTTTGCTGTTTTGTCTTTGCAGGGGGTTGGCAGGTTGTTTTCTCCTCCTCTGCTGGGCGGGGCTGGAAGCTGTCCTGTGGAGGCTCTGCACACCTGTAGCGAGTTAACTCATCATGATAGTATTTAAGGGTTTGCTCTGGCCTCCTGTCCTTGCCAGAGTGTCTGCAAACGTCAGGGGTAAAATGTTTCTAATCAAGCCTTGCTTAGGACTCTCCTAAACCACCTTGTTTCTTAACCTGCCTGCCCGCCCTCCTGGAAGAAGCATCACATCGTTCCAGCCACCTGCCTCTCCCTCTGGATTTTGTCTTACAGCTCGCTATGTAAGCCTCCACCTCCGCTGCCTCCCTACATACATTCATGCTATGCTTACTCATAACTCATCTCTCCCTCCCTGTAGACCAGTCCCTCAGTGTTTACACCCCCTCCTGCAGCTTGCTAGGAGTTGGAAAAGGACCGTAAGAAAACCTCAGAGAGCCACTCCCTGTTCTTTTGTGTTTTCACTTGTGTTAATAAATTGCACATTTCAACATAGCCCTGCCTCCGTCCATGTCTGCACTTGGGTTCGCCTTCGCTGTGCTCCTGGCGGTGACAATAACTTTAATTTTGTTGGTCTGGAACCAAAATGCTGCCCGCTCAGTGGTGTGGTTGGGGTCGTTGTCTTGTTCAAACACGCATTTCAAGGTCATTTCCTCTTCAGCATAGTGTTTCTCCATTTCTCTACAGGTCAGTCAGTGTGTTCTTTGGCAAACTGTAACATCTTCAGCACATGCCTTTTTTGTTTTCCACAGTGGGACTTTCTGGGGGCTTCTTGCCGACAGATTAGCTTCACACAGGTGTCTTCTAATTGTCACAGTACTCACAGGTAACATCAGACTGTCTCTGATCACCCTGGAGCTGATCGTTGGCTGAATCTTTGTCATCCTGGCTATTCTTCGATCCCTTTGAATGGCAGTCTTCCGTTTTCGTCCATTTCTCTCTGGCTTTGCTTTCCATTTTATAGCACGGGAGATCATTTTAGCCGAGCAGCCTATCGTTTTCTGCACTTTATGTTTTCTCCTTTTCAAACAACATTTTAAAGAATGCTGTTCTTTTGAACAGCATTCTTTCTCAGGTTTTCAGTGAGAAATGCATGTACAATATGTGTAGGCTTTGCCCTGGATAGCTGTGGCTCGGTTGGTAGAGCAGTTCACCTACTAATCGGAAGGTTGGTGGTTCAATTCCCGGCTGCTCCGGGCTGTGTGCCAAAGTGTCCTTGGGCAAGATGCTGAACCCCAAGTTGCTCTCTGACGCATGTTGGGGTGTGAATGTTAGATAAGCACTCAGCTTAGTTACATATGGAAGTGCTGCTGCATGAAAATTGGATAAATGAACACTAGCCTGTGAAAGCGCTTTGAGTGCTCAGAGTAGAAAAGCACTATATAAGAACTGGTCCATTTACCGTCCTGAAGACTACCTGATTGACGCCTGTTTTTTCTCACTGAATGAATGACTCTACACTGCTATTATTCTGAACACACCCCAATTAATCAATTAATTATTCAATTTCATGTTGGGTCTGTTGGTTTTCCATGACTCTACTACACCTACTGGTAAGTTGTTTGCCATGTAGTAATATGATTTATCTGGTTACTCATGTAGCAATACGTAACTGAACCAAGGAACATAACA